>VYZV01019455.1:6389-50775 GCA_013401275.1 Pandion haliaetus
ATGTTTCCCTTTTTCCAGTCACCAGGGACTTCACCTGACTGCCATGACTTTTCAAATATCGTGGAGAGTGGCTTGGCAACTACATCAGCCAATTCCCTCAGGACGCTGGGATGCATCTCGTCAGGTCTCATAGACTTCTGCATGTTCAGGTTCCGCAGGTGGTCACTGAACCTGATCTTCTCTTGCGGTCGGAGGGACTTTGCTCCCCCAGTCCCCGTCCTGCAGTCCATCCACTCGAGAGGTGTGGGAAGAGAGACTGCCGGTGAAGACCGAGGCAAAAACGTTGTTGAGAACCTCAGCCTTCTCCTCGTCCGTTGTTACCCCTTTGCCGGTCTTGCTCATCAGGACGGGTACGCTTTCTTTGACCTTCCTTTTCTGGCTGGCACACCTATGGAAGCCCTTCTTATTATTCTTTGCATCCCTTGCCAAGTTCAGCTCCAGCCGTGCCTGGGCCTTCCTGACCCCATCCCTACAGAGCCGGGTGACGTCCCTATACTCTTCCCAGGATCCCTGTCCCTGCTTCCACTGCCTGTGCATTTCCTTCTTGCCCTTTCGTTTGACCAGCGTGTCTCAACTCAGCCATGCTGCTCCCTTGCCTTCCTTTCCTGATTTCTTACACCTGGGGCTCGAGAACTCTTGTACTCTATGGAAAGAGTCCTTAAAGATCTGCCAGCTCTGTTCTGCTCCCTTGCCCCTGAGGGCAGTTTCCCAGGGGGGTCCTAATGACTAGCTCCTTGAAGGGCTGGAAGTTTGCTTTCCTACAATTCAGGGTCCTGACTTTCCTCTTTGCCTGACCCGTATCCCTCAGGATTGCGAACTCCACCAGAGCAACATGCCATTGGAGTCTCAGCTATGCTTGGTCTCATGGCAAAAGCAACATTTGAAAAAAAAATAAAAATTAAGTGCCAATATTAACTAGATACCCAGAGCTGAGAAAAATATTCATTGAAAAAGAGGAAGAGCACAGACTTCCCATAATGAACAAAAGCTCAATGCTGCTCTCAGCTGGACATGTGTTCTCTCTGTGCAGCTACAGTTCCGATAGAGATTATTCCTTCATAATATATTTTTTATGGTACACATGAGACCTCTGAAATGCAGTGTCTTGTGTCCTGTAAATCATTTCCTGTAACTCGTGGATTCCTTTTCAACTGCATTACGGTAATGTGAATGTTAAGGGACTAACTTGAGCTGACAGAAGCAAAGCCTCGCATCCCTCACTCACGGCTGCCTGCCCTGGTGCTCAAGGGAGGCTGTACAGCCCCTGGCCAGGCGGCAGGCGCTTGGCCCGGGGGTGTTCCCCAGAGCTCTGCAGAGCCCACAGAAAGGTTGCCGCAAATTTAGCAATCGGACTTGAACCTTAAACAAAAATCCTCAGTACGTGCAGTTTGGGCCATGGTGGGGGGGAGCGCATGCTGCAGGACTGGGGACAGACTGAGGTTCTCGGGAAGCCCTGAGCAAAGTGGGTTCGCTCTGCTGCTCTGCTTAGCTCATATATATGTCCTTTCACGTAACTGTTACAATATGTATAGATCTACCTCGAGAGACATGAATCCTCCTCATACATGGAGATAACATTTATTCCAAATTGGAGAACCCACAGAGAGTCTGCTGGCATCAACAAGCCTGCTCTCAAGTTTCCCAATGTCACACCAAAAAAAAAAAAAAAATTGTTTTCAGTTCCACAAACATAAGATAAACCTCAAAACAGACACCATTTAATGAAAAGTCACAGTGCTTTGGTCTTTCTTATACTGAGCACACATCTAAACCGCAGTGCTTAGCAAAATGGCCTCGTTTGACATCCTTGTGTCTCTTCCCCTGTGATGTGCTGCACAGAAGACTAATAGGATTTGTAGGCAAATCATACATAACGGAAAGACTATTTCTTCTAGGGCACCAGCTTCCAGCCCAGAGGAAATTTTACAACCAGAATGTAAAGCCCTCTAAAACAAATGGTTTAGCCTTAAATGCCTGCTGCCTGGGCTCTGACTCTTTTTATTCATCATAGAAGGTGTGTTTCTCCTGCGTGGATGTCAAACCCACCCATGAGCAGATCGGAGTGTTATCCAAGTGTCTGGTGGTGTTCAGCCAGTAGATGAATAGGAGCTGATGGAGTGGAACACTTTATTTGACAGTTCTGCTTTTAAAGGCTTATGTATTTACACTGCCTACCTGCACACTTCTATTCACATTAATTAGCAGTAAGAGTGCTTCCCAAGCATTCGGTAAGTGTCAGTCTAGCGAGGCCAACTGATGCTGTTAGCCCTGTGTGGGAATTGCCAGGCTAGGTCTGTCTGGTGGATCATCTAGTTCATGCCCCACATTTTGGCAGGGATCAAGACCAGTTGCTTTGGAGAAAGGTGGAGGAACTCTGTAGTGGGCAGGCATGGAGCAGCCTCCCCTCAGATGCAGTTTCTGCTAAGTCCCCATCATTTAGTGTGACATGTGGCTGTCCGAGCCTGGGGGACATGCCTCTGATGCTCTCGTCTCCAAAGGGACAGCAGTGCTGAGATTTGTGCCAAAATCTTGGTTATGGGGACATGTGTCAATAGGTCATAGCAGGCAGGTGGGAGCCCTTCCCTGCACCAGCTGGTGGAGCCTGACTCTCTCTGCACATGCAAGGCTCTAATTAGAGCTGGTTTTCCCACATAATAGACTGGAAAGCCCTTTCTGAGATGTTGCTGCACCTTCAAGCAGCACGAGGTCTCTCATGCCTGGTTGGGACCGTGCAAAGGCTGGTGGCCTGGCTTGTGAAGGAGAAGCAGAACTCTGCTCCAAGGCAGGCACAGGTGAGGGTTGGCTCATTCGCTGTTTAGACATGGGAAGGTCCACCATTCTCATCATCACGTCTGTTTGAGGAACATAAATGGGGAGAGGAACATGGGCAGAGCCAGACTCCAAGGACAACCTCCCAACTGAAGAGCGCATCTGAGGAGACCTGGGCATATTTAGCCAAGTGAGAGGAGAGCTGGGGAGTGTATCCCTGCTCTTGAAACACACAAGCAGATGAGCACCAAGGAAGGAGGAAAATGGCCTCAGATAATAGGCAGCGCTGGCGCAGAACCAAAGAGGTGTGAATTGGCACAAATACATTTTGGCTGGAAATCAGATGGTTTCTAACTGCAGGAGAAATGTTGTTCGGGAACAGATTCCTGAGAGAAGTACTGGGGGCAAGGCATGCAATTAGTTTTAAGATTGAGTTTGAAATGGACTTTATGACATGGTTGCCAGCAATTGCAGGGGAATGGGATTTGATGGCCCAAGCTGTCCCTTCCAGTTCCATGCTCCTGTTGTGATTCACAAGCACCAATCTGAGAAGAAGGCCTCTGACAGGAAAGGGTCTTTAGGAAAGTCTTAACAAGACCCATTGATGGGAAGCTGGAATTAGACACATCTGAGTGAAACGAGAAGTGTGTGTTTTACCAGGGACAGTAATTGCCTTTTGCAATAATTTGCAAATGAATGTGGCAGGTTACCTCTCTTGGAAGGCTTTACGCTGTGTCCTGAAGTCTTTTGAAAGAAATGGTCCTACTGGAACAAGCTGTAAGCTGGGGATATGGTCCCTGCGGGAGGGTCTCTGGCCTGTGAATCTCTACATGCTGCTATCCCAATTATTGCTTCTGCTAAGAATTAAGCTTCTGGAGATTATCACTTTTATTTCCTGACTTTTACAAACACTAGAAATGTATTTTTCAGAAAACTTCAGAGGTTAACCTCCCATAATTCCTCCTCATTATTTACTTGTTATCAGAAGCAGTGAAACACCTTGAAAAGAGGTAGATTAAGTCACACAGTGCTCTACCTCTTGCAGGGAATGAATGAAGTTTGTAAATATATACTGAATAGAAAATAAACAGTAAAAATGCAATGACATTGAAACTCTAGTCCAAGAAGGCACTCAAGATGTTTTGCAGTGGCATTCCACACTGTCAAAACATTTTCCCATTCATGGAAACAGCGTCAAGTTTAGAATAAGTGTTAGTTCTGGTGGCTTTTAGTCGTGGTTCCTGTGATCTAAACTATACAGCCCAGGAACCTACATCCATCTTCCTTACCTAAAATTAACAAAAGGTGGAAGAAGAGCATCTGTGGGCAAGCTGCTCAGAACCCAAACCCCCTGTTTCGCTGATGTATTGCTCACAGTTGCTATAAAAAAGGGAACAGCTCTTAGACTTGGAAAAGTGTATGTGCCACAAATATGTTGTGGTACATGATTTATACAGTGAATAGTGGTGAAAATGTAGCCAGAGGGAAAGCGATTCAGCCTGAGAGGTGCATGCTGGCAGAGGCAATAGAAGAGGTTAGACAAGGGCAGTCAGAGTTGACACAGGCATAGGAATGAACTAGACGGTCCCTCAAGGCCCCACCAGCCCTTGAGGTCTGTTTCTGCACCCGCCGCATGGCCAAAGACCGTAAAGGCCCCTGGCTCCAGCTGTTTGAGCAATGGGAGAGGTTGTGGTAAACGCTGGGGGAAGCGGCGGCTTCTGGGCTCTGTTGTTTTTACGTCGCTGTTTTGATAAGCCGGTCCTTAGGAAAGCTGTGAAAAGATTGAAGCCAGGAATTTTCCTTCCGTTGCTGAACACCTGCATTACGTATCTGCTCCCTCTAATCCTCCCCGTGCTTGCAGTGCTGGGGCTCTGCCTCCTCCCCCGCGCTTTTCCTACAAGCAGCCTGCTGCTGACCTGCATCCTTGTGGCACTATGGGGAGAGCCGGCCTCGCTCCTCCTCGGCGAGGAGCCTGTCCGCAGGAGATGCGGACAGAGAAACACGGAGGCTGCGGCCAGCACGCTCACAGCAAGCCCAGCCTGGGGCTGCTGGCATCCCCAGAGACACGGCCCGAGCAGCGAGGCTACCCGGGGCTCAGCCCGAGGAGTGTCCCGCTAAGGGGGGCTGCGCATGGAGGTCGTGCTCTGCCATGGCCGGCGGCTCAGACCTCCCGCTGCTCCTGAGCAACCTGCTCCCACTCTGCAAGCCCCAGTTATTGCTCAGGGCCGAAGCCTCCAGTTCCCCTCGCAGCTGCCCTCGGTCTCACTGGTAAGCATGGGAGCAGGCTGTTCTCCCTGTAGGAAGGGTATTGCGGGACCTATCCCATCTGTCATGTACTTACTCGGTGGAAGTGGGTGAGTGGCTCTATCTGCACATTATCAGGAGATAATCTCCGGTTCTAATCTCGGCTCTTGCAGAATGAGGACCAGGGCTTGCAAAGGAAGCCCTTCGCTGATGGCATGACAGGATGACATGGCAAAGCCACGCTGAACACAGCATTAGCTGGCTGTCTCCATCCTGTGCTGAAGTGGTGATGATGGCACGAAGGGGGAAGGCAGCAGTTGCAGAGAAGAAGCCATCTCTTATTTGTAAGGTGGCTGAGTACATTATCGCTTGGCTACAGAAGGGGAGACTGATGCAGGGAGGGAGAAAGAGATCCACCTGCGGTCACAGAGGGACGTTGATCCCAGCCCCGCTGCGGGTGCAGCATAGCCCTGCTCTGTCTCGGCGCTCGGGGCCGGCGGCTCGCAGAGGCTGGCAGCGCATCACGCAGAGACCTGGCCCCGTCTGCCGACCCTGCGGCTCTGCGGACAGGACTGCCTCCAGGGCAACGTGAGCTGCGCGCGTGTCCCGCCGCCGCCGTGGACTGCGACACTGCTGGCTGCGGTGAGCTCGTTCTGAGCCATCACGACATCATGCAGCCAGCCAGCCAAGGATGAGAGATTAGCAGGACAGCCAGGAGACTGCCTGGCCTCTCCATCTTGCCATCGCTGCTGGTGCCCTGCTCACTTGGTGCTGGAAGAGTGTCTACAGCACTGGGGCAAATCCTGAACTGGGAAGGAGTCGACGTACCTACCAAACAGCGCAGAGCCCAGGGCCTTGGATACGGCTCATCCGCAGCACGGCCTGCTGCCAGCTTTGCATCAGGAGGCCGGATTAGAAGTGTTTTGCCAACATACACTGTGCTTTCTAAAACGCCCGTCACCGGCTGCATGGTCCACTCCAGGAAAAGAACGCAGGGGCTGGGCGGCTTCCTTGCCCGAGGAGTGTGCTGGGCCACTGTGCCGCAGCCTTGCAGAGCATCACCCCCTCCGATGCAGGACATCTCCTGCGCTTGCTCAGGGGCCAGGGATGACTGTCTATGGCGAGATGCCATTGAATCAGCACAGTCGTGCCAGCCTCCCAGCTCCATCTCGGGTAGCTGGCTCCCGCCGCGCTCCGAGGTGCTCCTCATGTGTTACCATAGCAATCGGATGGGCTGCCTGGAGAGGGAACGGGCAGCCTAGCCTCTGCAGACCTGTGTCCAAGGGGGTGCACCTCCCCCTGAGCCCCAGCCCTGAGCCCTACCAGCCCAATGCTTTCTCTCTCCATCGCACACTGGTGCTTGGGCCATGGAGCAAAGACACTGTCACCTCACTCACTTCATCCCTTCTCTGCGGAAGACCGTCTGGTAGCCAGCAGTGCTGCCGGTTTCAACTGTTAGACTAGAGCTGACAAACCTGTACCGGCATCAGAACCTGATTCTGCGTCATAACCTGCGATTCCCCTGCATTGCCCCAGACACGGCTCAGCACCTGACGTCTCTGATCTCGTAGTGCGGGATAGCCACAGGGACCTCACGGCATCTGCTGCTCGTCGCCGCGTGGCTCAGCCCCGGCCATAGAGGGTGCTCAGCCGGGAGGGCTTTCATCCTACTGCCATGGTAGAGAGCTGCGTCCCCAAATCAGCACCAGGTTTTACAGGGACGCAGCAATGAGGCTTCCCAGGACCTGCCCGTTATCTACTGCCCTTCGCTGGCAGGAGCAATGCCCAGTGTGAGTCTCTAATTCATCCGTTCTTACTCATCCTTTCCCTTTCCTGCACGGTTCATCCTCCCCTCCTCACTTGCCACTCAGCCAAGCCCTACCAATTTCAGTCATTTAATCTCTGCTCATTAGGTGGATCCTCCACCTCCCTCATCATTTCTGTAGCTCTTCTGTGAGCTGCCTAATTTATCGCTCTCTGCCTGGTAACGAGGTACCCAGCATGTTCCCACTAAGATTTATTCTTCAGAAACACCCATGCCACCTACTCTGCGGGGCTCTGCTCTCTTGACTGCTTAGGGACTCTTTCTTTTAGGATTTTGAATTATTTTACTTGGGATTGAAATAGGATTAATAAATTATCATGCCTATTTATTTACTAGATTTTGATACCACATCTGCCTTCCTTGGTTCTGGTATCTTCTATAGTCTAGAAAAAGAATCCTCTTCTGATGTATCCCTAACTGCTGTGACGCAAATAATACCTGAATTTCAAGTGGGTAAATGAACTATGCTCCACACTTTATACGACCAACTAGACAGCAGGCTCTGAGCAAGATACCAGTTAATGTAGCCTGGGATGGCATTTAGTGAAGTCTGAAGTCATTTCTTCTCTATCAAAAATGAGAAGTTTTTTGTTCTCTCGTGTTAGAAATATTGTTGAGATGTTAAATTTTACAAACCTGTCTGTTGTTTCATCATCATCTGTCTACTAGCTAGCTGCCGGTGTGGGATCAGAGCCTCCCCTGGCCAGCAGGTCCACAGACAGCCCAAGACCTCCCGGGAGCCTGCTGTGGCACAGAGCCAGTTCCTATTACCCCTCCTTCACCGGCTGCAAACCAAGGAGGGTCACCGCCTGCCACAGAAGAGCGAGGCGACATTGCCAGTGCTTGCCAAAATTGGTGGTGGGATGCAGTCCTCCCCACCACCAGAACATCCCCCAGAGCTGGAAGGGAGAGGCAATCGCTGTACCTCCCAGGGTGTCTCAGAGCATCTGAGCCTTTGTTAGGGGCAACAGAGACGAGAGGAAGCAGCAAGGGAGCCAGAGCTTTTTGGATAGTTTAGTTCAAATGAAACCCTTCTTGCCCACAAGTACTCAGGACTCCTGCCTCTGAAAGCATTCCCTGGTGATGACAGTTCACATCCCATAGCTGCAAGTGATGGAGCAGTCCTGCTCTGGAGGACAGAGTATCAAGGGATTAAGAAAAGGACCAGGAAAGAAAATGGGTGTTTGCCACCCAATCAACAATTTGCATGCAACTCTCCCTGATAAATTTTGCAACCTGAGCTTGTCCTCTGCTGTGCCAGAATACAGTAAATGTATTCAGCCTGTAATTTAGTCTAGCTGTAGGTGTGATTTCTAGGTAGAACTGACTCATGTAAAACATTTGGCTTCATCTGGGAGCAGAAAACCCCTGCAGTGTGCTAAGTGACTGACTTTCACGAGCTTGTGTCACTGCATGTCAGGACAGGGCATTACCTGCAGCTAAAGTGCACAGTCCACAGGGAAATAGCCCATGCTTCCCCAAATTGCGTCCTCTTAAGGAAGCACAGCAGGGCTGCACTCGCATGTCCTGGGCTGCTGCACTTCGACCATGCTCTTCTCTGTACCTTCTTCTCCCTTGGTACCCACCAGCTTGGAACAGCAGGGCTTGGCCTCGCTGGGAGCCGGCGAACCCCCAGGACCCCAGCGGCAGGAGCACGCTGCCCACCTGCAGCAGCCCTCATCACCCATCCATGTCTCCGGCCTTTCCCTCCAGCAACTGCTAACGGGATGGCCAGCATGGTCCAGTGCTGTCCTTGCTGTGGCACTAGCTCAGTTCCCAGGACCTCTTAAATCTACAGGGGGGGATTTGGGGTGCTCCTGGGCTGGCTCCAGCTGGAGGCAGTGACCGAGAAGGAAAGGCTGCTGCCTCCTGCCAGGGGCTCAGGACACGGCAGGGAAAGGGTGGAGGATGGAGCTGGAAATGCCTACACAGGGATCATTGGACCCTTTTGCTGCAAGGATTTCCCACCCCGCTCTCCTCGTCCCCGTCCTGTTGTTGGCAGGAGCAGTGCTGGGGCCCAGCGCTTGCCTTCACATCCCCTGCCTCGGTCCCCGTTTCCACATTTCCAGCTGTGCAGCTTTCTGTCGCAGCTGAGCAATGCGACCACTCCTGGCTGGCTTCAGTTTTTCTTCCATGATGTGAGAAGTGACAGCTCATAAACTTGAAAGAGTATCTGAAATGTTTGAGGAAAGGAAAAGCAAAACAACCCACAATGCCAAAGCAAGGGGACTGGGTTTGGATATCTGGCATTTTGTGATTCAGAAATCCACCGTGCAGCGAACAGAAAACAAAGTGGCTGCCTAACTAGCTGCTTAAACAAACTTCAGATTCATCTGAGCAGAGTTTCTAAAGACTCGGTTATAAAGGTCAAATAGTCCTTGCCAGCCCATGAGCCTCTTTTACAGAGAAGAATCAACTATGGCCCTCGTTATGGAAAACAGTCAAAATAATACAGTGATGCTACCTCCAAGAGAAAATAGATAGTGCAAGTTATTCCGTCTTCCCTCTCAGCGATATCAGTTTAGAAAAAGCTAGGCTATTTACAGAGAGCATTTTGCTTCCAGTACTTTTGAAGTAAGTGAATTTTGAATTAGTTTAAGTGCAGGATAAATCAGTGAAATAGGAAGATCTTTACACTCCAATAAGATGCTATTACTCATAAGCATATTGCACTCTAGCTTGTGGACTAAAACTATCAGTGCATGACAGGACACCAAGGGCATGAAACACAGGGGATCCATGAAAATTAGCAAAGCACCTTCAGTATGAAGAGGTAATGTGGGATATTGATTGGTGATGATGGCATTCCAATGCTGAGATAATCTGGCCAGATCCTGTGATCCTGGGTGCTCCAGACAGCTGTGAAAACTCCAAAATCCCTTCCAAGAACAATCTATGTTTCTTCAAATTTTGCATCAGAGGCTGAAGCAGGAACACAGAATTAAATGTTGTGCTGTTGTTAAGGACACCGTGTCCACCGTTACTCTTGTTTTTCATATCCATCACACTGGCATGGAAGAACCACAGGCAGAAGCTCAGCCCCTTGCTGGGCGCACCAAAACCACGTCTGGTGGCCGGGTGTCTTTAACGAGTTTTTAACCTGGGTTAGAGCAGGGTGCACAGAATGGTAAATGCACAGAGATGGAGAGGAAGGGTGGAGTGGAGGCTGCTGTGGAGGAAGACGGAGCATTACCACAGGATGTTTGAGGAAACAATAATTTTTCTTTTTTACATCTGTGACCTCACTGTGTGTGGAGCCCTGCAGCTGGGCACAAGGAAACTTGGCAAGGGAAACCCCGTGTCCTGCTCCCCACTGCGCAGGTCATTCTGACCGTGGAGCAACATCGGGGACGCCCTGCTCTTGGCAGCACAGCATGGAGCTCTTGATGTCTCCAGTGTCAGTTTGTATGGTACAAATATGATATGCAGTCAGAAAGGCAGACCTGGAGGGTTCCAGGGATGGCCAGACATGATATACTGTTCTACATGCACACTATCAGCTACTGAGCAAGACACGCAGCAGAGGCAGTTGTTTCTGGCCCTTATCTTTGGACATCTTTCCAAGGAAAGAGCCTCCTTGGGTTGCAATTCCAGACAGAAGCTGGTCA
The DNA here is from genome assembly GCA_013401275.1 of Pandion haliaetus. Lineage (NCBI taxonomy): Eukaryota > Metazoa > Chordata > Aves > Accipitriformes > Pandionidae > Pandion > Pandion haliaetus. The sequence goes on from VYZV01019455.1 coordinate 16,836, forward strand.
GAGAGGAGTGATGCTGAGTCTTCATCATCTACAGTCTCCGCTGGATTGAAGCATGAAAAGAAGAGGGCCAAGAGCAGAGAAATGGCTTTGCAATTTCCACCATTTCTCTCCCCCTTCACGTTACAACGGGGAAGGAGCATCTGAGGCGAAGGCATTTCCGTGCCTTGGGATAGTGCTCCCCCGTTGTGACCCAGCCATACCATATCAAAGCAGCATGCTGATGTATTTTGTGCTGAGACACCCACTGGGTTCCCAGCTGCTTTCCAAAGACTAGCCAGGTGACCTTCCATGGGCTTGTATCTGGCTCTTGTATTTCCAGCTCTGCTGAAGAGGAGTCAGAGACCTTTCTGGGAAATGAAACACAGCCATACACTGGATGCAGAGAGGCATGGAGAATCTCTCCCTGCTCCCTTGACATCTTTCATCCTACTCCTCACGAGCTGCTTGGATTTTGTGTCAAGAGGGTGATTCTGCAAATTAAATCGGTTCTTGTCTCCTCTTCGTTGGCATGGCAACCCAGGAGGATAGATGGCACAGCCTTGCTACAGCTCTCATGGCTGGAGACACATCCCGGCTCCTTCGTGCCAGTGCTTAGGCTGATCTAGGCAAACGGTACAAAAATCCCAAGCAGAGCAGCTCTGTTGGCAATGCTGAGCCCGGCTCCTGGGACGGCTGCCCAGCACCCGGGCTCGGATTCCCTCTGGTTGAAGGGCTGAGCTCAGCTGAGGGCGAGGTGGGAGCAAACACTGGTGCAGGAGCCTGGCGCTGGGGCCAGCAGAAGCTCCGGAGCCTCCAGAAACAACTGCAGCAGGAGCTGCACATCAGCATAGTCACCTCCCGGCTCTCGGACCTCCCAGTCCTTGGCAGCCATCCGCTTTTCCCTGCTGTCTCAATAAATGAATTTAAGCATTTTCCAGCTCAGCAACTAGAGCCTTTGCTAGTCTTGCATTTGTGTTTGATTAATGAGATAGCCAGTAATTTAAACATCTCTTGAGGTCTCTGTCTTTCCTGAGTAATTCTGAAGTTACTGCTGTTTACATAGAAGAAAATCATATTGCCTCGCAGAGAGCATTACTGTGGTGATAAGAGTGGAAAGTGATCCTCAAGGAGCAGAAGCAATGGCACTTCCATGGAGTTTCAGTGAATGCTCATCGTTTCCTGGAAGAGAAAAACAGCTTCTGCAGGCTGAGAGTTGCCCACCCAAAACCTGGGAGAGGCTGGGGCCATTCCCACCCCAGGGATCCGAAGTGCCTGAGACCGTTTGACTGCTGCTTCCTTGGGAGAGGCACCAGCAAGCCAAGGGGGCTGGGACTCACCATCAAAAACCCCCCCATATTATGGATTCCTCCAGGCTGGGGTTGGGAGGATTAAGTTCCACAAGCAGACTGGTTGTCAGACACATTTGAGATAAATCCGTTTGCAAAATTATCATGTTAAAAGGTTTTAATTATTAGGGACACGTTAGGAAGACAGCTGGGATTTGCCTTCCGTTGTTCCCACTGGGCCTGATCAGTCCTGGTTTTTCTCACGTCCCAGCATAAATCTGGAATAATCCTCCAGGTCAGAATAATCAGGCTGCTGTCGAGGCAAAACCCAGTCTGGGAAGAAAGTGCAGACAGTGACGATTTGGGGGGTACTTTTACAAAACCAGGACTTGTTCCCGAGGAGCAGACGTGGGATTAGTACTGACGCTAAGCCACGCAGATTTCTGTATGTGTAACCTTGAAGCTGCTTTGCCTTTGAGGAGAGAGTGCTGCAGCCAAGCATCGCACGCAGCACCCCCGTCTGGCTGGTTTTCCACGAGGAACTTGGAGCCAGTTCAGGTCCTCAGGTCTGGTTAGCGAGAGCTGTCGTCCTGCCTCGGCTGCCATCAATCACGGTCCTTTCCTGGGGCTGCAGAACCACTCTGGGCAATTCCTGAGCAGACGATTACCTGCACCTTCTTCTGCTCCTTTGCACAGGGACCCACGACCCGCCACCCCTGCCCACAGCGAGAGGAGCATCCCGGGCTGTGGAGCTGAGCCAGGACTGGACCCCGGGTGGGACTGGGCTGAGCATCGGCCACCTGGACCCGCGGTGGCAGTGGACAGAGCGGGGACACCGAGCCCAGCGTCCTCCTGCCTGCTCTCCTGCAGGTGTGGGGAGCTCCAACATTTCCCTGCTGCTCCTTTTCTTCAGCCGCCTTGGGAAAAGCCTACAAAAACAGCTACATCCAGTTGAGGCTGAGATTGAAACAAGAAGTGACAAAAGGGACTAAATTAAGGCCCATATACTCTCAATGTGTCCTCTACATTTTTGAGTCATCCTGTTACATCTGGCTCTTGTCAGAAGGTCACCCTCCCTCCCACGCGGACCAGTCAGCCCAGCACGCCCGAATGCTTTAGGAACACTGGGTGACGGTGACGGGGAGCTGCGTTGCCCGAGGGCAGCAGAACTTGGCTTTGCTTACGCAGCTCGCTCTACAGCTGAAACGCCGGGGAGCCCAGTGCCAGGCTAGGCACGGCAGCACAGGGTCTGGCAGCATGGCAGTGACTGTGAGAAGGGGTGGGAGGAGGTGCCCCCCCAGGTTATTTATCACAAGGGTCTCCCGGAGCACCCCGCTCCAACGCTGCTGATTCTCCCACCAGCAGCCCCGCTCAGGAGAGCGGGCTGAGCAAGGGCCAGGCAGCCGACCTCCCACTCCTGTCTCCTGCTTGAAGCCAAACTTTGCCAGCAATGCAGGGTTTGATACCTCCCTGTTCTCTAACACAGCTTTTCGCAGGCGCTCTCTCATGGCCCTGTATGAAATAATGTCAATTTAATGAGCTCAGTTAGCTGCAGATTAATTGAAAACAATTTTGCACAGGTTCCTTCTTCATTATAAAAACATTCTGGTCTGTCTTCTCATTTCTCAAACTGTCTCTCTGTGGTCATCTTCCTTCTTTCCCCTCTCGCTGCAAATACAAATTACCCTTCCCTACAAGGGCTGGCTGGGAGAGAAAAAGCCTCAGAAACTCCTTAACTCCCGCATCTTCCCACGAGAGGGGTACGGGGAGCTCCTCCCTTTGCACGTGGCATGTCCTCAGGAGAGACACTTAAAATTCCTGCCACGGCACGAGGCCGCATTTGCTGCAAAGCAGCATCTCCCCTGCGTGCCCAGAGCGCCTGCAGTGGGGCCACAGCTGGCAGCAGCTGGGGGAGCCCTGGGCTGGGCTCGCGCGGAGAGGGCAGAGCAGCCCCAGCGGGGACAGGCGAGGGAGCTCCTGGCTTCCCGGCCCCACTGACCAGCCTCTCCCTCTCATCGGCCTCCTGCACGGCCGATGTCTGGGCAGGCAAGGTGCCCCCAGACAGACCCTTTCATTTCTGTTCTCCTGTAGCCAGCAGGCTCAGAGCTGTCCTTTTCACAGCACTCGCACTGCTGGGTTTCTGCCCTCTGAAAGGCCAGCTGCAGAGCTTTGAAGGCCCCTGGTGCTTTTGAAGTGCTCTCAGGAAGCAGAGAGTCTGTGCAATCCCACCTCAATGCTCTGGCCAGCCTGGGAGTCCCGCACTCACCAGTTTTCACCCAGGCCCCCAAACCGCAGTGCTGCCAACCACGTTGCTGGTCCCAGGGAAGCTGCAGCACATGCTGGGCTGACGAAGCTGCAGCCCAAGAGTTTCCAGTGCTGGCATCACAGAGGCTGCGTGGCACCCATTGGAATCAGCTTTTCAGCCCACTGGCTGCCCTCCTCAGAGGCAAAACCATCTCACCCAGGTGATTTTCTTCCCCCTGCAGCAGCTGAGCTCTTCCCCACATTCACACACTCGGATAAACCCCTGCCAACAGCTGCAATGCCCTCCCTGCGACGGGAGCTGCTGCTCCCCGGGGACCCTACGTCCTGGGGCTCCTGTCCCCCCTGTGCCAGCTCCTGGCTCCCTGGTCTAACTGCTCTACTACGTAGGGGAGACAGGGGAAGGAAGCTGGGGACACAGGGCAGACGGATCCCAGCCACTGCCCCAGCATGCATATGGTGGTGGGATGGATGGTGTACTTTTTATCTCTGGTAACGTCTCCTCCTCTGGTGAAGGCAGCTGGGAATTGCCTTTGGTAAAGCCAAGTCGGTGCCCTGGAGAGGCTGGAGTCCTGCGAGGCTGTGCTGGCTCGCCGTGGGAGCAGGTAAGCAGACAAAAGTTTTGGGCATGATTTTCGGCTGCTCCAGGGGAACAGGAGGGGCGATGCCCCAGGGCAGAGGGTGTCGCCCCACGGAGAAAATTCCCTGGACTTTCCCCTGCAGCTTTGCAGGAATCCCGTGACAGCATAGTTACAGCTCAGGCAGCAAGGAGATATTAATTATCTCCATTATCTCCCAAGCAAGTTAGCCAGCGCATAACATAACCTTGAGCCCTCCAGCTCCAGATGGGGTGTCGAGCCATGAAGCAGGGCTGGGTCTCGGCTCCCCCTGCACTGCGGGGCAGGAGGAGCTGCTCCCTGCCAGCCCCTCCAGCCCCCGCCTGGGCACCTCGCAGGCTCCTCACCTGCTGGGATCCGCTGGTTGGGGTAGGCGACCATCCCCTTCGCCACCGGGCCCTGAGCTGTCCTCCCGACCGGGTGAGCTCCGGCCAAAAGGCAATCCATCTCGCAGCTTTATCGCCACGTGCTGCTTGAACCTGATTTACTGTTATTGGCAGTCAGCAACCTTTGCCATTTATATTCAACGCCAAGCTTCAATTTACAGTATACTTTCTGCTTCAGCTCACCCTGGCCTCTATCTCCACCTTCCACATTAATGCAGGATACGTGTGGAATTCATCTTGGAATTTATTTAAAAAACATCAGCCACGCTGGCTTTAATACGTTCCCTCATCTAAGCAGCACAAAGCTCAATTTAAATGAAAATTAGTGAATTACAGATTGTTACCCGAGCCAGCACCCCGTTCAGTCCCGCTGAACTGGCAGTGTCCCCAGCGGCACAGCGGGAGCTCCGTGCCGGTGGCACTGCCCCGGGGTGGCTCCAGTCACCTTTGTTGGGAACCCACGTGAAAGAAAGCAGAAGATGGGTTGTAAGCTTGCAGCCAAATAGAATTCCTCCAGTTGCAGAAGATGGCCAGCCATGACCTGTGGCACATCCCTCAGCGAGCCCGGTGTCCCCCCACCCCACGGCTGCCCAGGGACTCCCACAGCTCTCCCATGCAGGGAGACCCTCCACGTCTGCCTGGGTGCAGTGACCCTGTCCCCAACTGTGCCAACCCAGATCCAGGAGTCCCTGCGCCCAGAGCAGCTCATACAATTCAGGCTTGGGTGATGGGGCAGCTGCATCTACGCAGCCCCTCGGGGATAACGGGGCAGGTGGGAAGGGATGGTGGGCACTGGGAGGCAGGCAAAGGTGAGAAGGACAAGAGCCTCCCCAGCTCCCGGCTCGGGTACCTGCAGGTCACTGGCTGTCCACTCTGTAGATGACCGAGAGGAACACGCAAAATATTTTTAATAGCTGTAAAACATTAAACTGCAGCAGCTCTCCCTCCCAGGGGAAGAGCCATCCTCAGATCAGGGCACGCTGTATAGGGATGGAGACCCTGCTCCCCAAGAGCATTTAATTTAGACTAATGGCAAGGAGCAGCAGCTGGGCATGCAGGGGAAAGCAATAATCATTAATTAGGATAAAAGAAGGAGAGTGCCACAGCTGCCTGTTCTTGTGTGTGGGATGGGAGAGGGAGAGAGTAGCTGTGCTATGCCAGGATCTTCCTTGGAGTATCTTGTGGTGTTTGAGTTAGTGGTTTGCTGCCTTGTGCTCCAGCTGTTTGGAGCATTTGGGGGTGTATGGGGGGTGTCTACTGAGACAACAGCTTCTGCTTTTTGTGGTTCTAACTCCAGGTGTAGAATCGCTCTTGAGGGGGCTCCAGCCTTAATAGGAGGCTCAGTTAAGACTGCACCAAAAATTTTGATGTGAGCAGCAACCATTTTGGGAAAGAGAAAAGCTGTAACAGGGGCACTTCATAGGGAGTTCTGCCCTGAGTTTTATCAGGGGATGATGAAGAGTCTCCACCTTGCCAGTCAGCAAAGCCGGCACCTCCTGGTGTCAGGGGCACCCAGCGCCTTGCTGCCCTGGCCATGGGGAGGAAACTGCCCTGCCTTCAGCCTGAACCTGCCAGCAGCAAGTCTGTGGTGGCTGCCACTTTCCTTGTGAGAGAGTGTAAAATGGGTTTATAGCTAAAAAATAAATTAAAATACTGAAGCAATAGCCTGGTGGTGAGGAGCATATAATCCCCCTGCAGAATAAGCAGAGCTAAAAAGCTGAAAGCAAAAATGAGTGTAAACAGAAAATCTGTAATTGTTCTCCAAGCTTTGCTGCCTCGAAGCTGTTCTGAAACCCTCGTGAGAAGTGCCTGCAGAGGACATCCCGGCTGGGGGCAAGTCCCTCCTGCAAGCAGATCCTAGGTGTCAGGGGGATCCTGGCAGAGCGGGACCGGGGGCTTTTCCTGCTGGCCACCTTGGGCGGTGGTGATGGTGGAGCCGCTGCTTGCCCTCAGAAGATGATGCAGCAAGTTTGCATGTCTTCTGCAGAGAAGTGCTCTGTGTGGCCCTGCTGGCAGGAGGGGAGTGCTGCGGAGGAGGCCCTTGGGCACTGATCCGGGAGGAGGCAGAGCTGGCCGAGCCGGGGACAGCAGGACGGGCAGCAGCGCGGGCCCTTGCCTGGGGTTTCACAGACCCATCAGTTTCCCTGCAATTAAATAAACAGACTTGGCAGTTTATGGCGAGCCCGGCGCTAGAGCCGGCGAGACCCCGGGCCAGCTGCAGGATGCTTCGGCACGTTGGCACCAGCTGCTCCGCCTGGGCCTGGACACGAGAGACCCGAGAGGCAGGGTCGGGGGGAGTGCTGAGCTCTTGCCCTGGGGGCACCTCACCAAGGGTCTTTGGCTGGAAACTCAACTTGAGTGGATGCGGAGGTTCCCAAAGGCAGCTCCAGCTGCTTGCCACCAGCTGGGGATGGGATGGGTGTGCTTGCTGCTGCAGGGAGGGGTTTCTCCGCAGAAAGTCAGGAGCAAACAACAAATATCATTACAGAAAAATGCTGTTTCCCACGCTTTGCACCAATTAATATTCTTTTGGAGAGCTAACCATTGCTCCTTTGAGAAAGGGACAAAAGAAATATCATTGACAAGTTTTTCAGCCTCATTACAATATTCTGTACATCAAATGTGCCCAGTGTACCAGAAAATACAGATGTTGCAGCTGTCATTTGGGATAACCTGATTATCCTTTTATTTCTAGCTTTGTTCAAAATAAATTAGCTGTGGTAGTCTGTTCAGAGAGATAATTAGAGTCAGGCTAAACACCAGAATGTAAGAAGCCTCCTTGAGGTCAGAGACTTGACGGAGGCCAAGCCAGGCTGAAGACCCAGCCCTGCGCATAAGTCTGCACATCCCACCGCATTCGGGACCTTCTCTTCTCCTCCCCTCCTACGGAAAGTATCTGAGGATAACGAAGACATGCCAGTGGGAGAGGAAGCTGCTGCAGGCTGCTGTGTGCTGCTGCCTCCGTACCGTGGCAGAGCTGCCAGGCAAGGTCTCGTTCTGCCAAGTGCGGTACAAGCACCACTGAAAAGGGGAGGCCTTGCCTGCAGCTGCTGGTGGGCATGAGAGTGCGGGCAGGGAGGTGGGAGGGCTGCGCAGAGCCGAAGCCTTTGCAGGATGCTCCCTGCCCAGCCGCGCGTCGCCGGAGAGATTAAGGAGGCAGAGGAGGTCTCTGCGGGAAGGTTTCCCCTGCATTAGGGCTGGTTTGGGAGAGACCTGCGGGATCCCGTGCCTGCAGGTGAGCTGGGTCTGGCCAAGGCTCCCTGCGGGTCTCCGACCAGCTCCAGCTGAATATTTAGGCTGAGAATTGCACTGCTTCTAAGGCCCGATTTGCAGTGTCATTAACAAATAGCTTCAGCACACACTGTGCACCAATTAAATGCTTCCATTCCAGTTATTAACTCTACTCGCTTCTTAACAATAAAAAAGTGAAGACATTTTCTTTTTAAGGGTGATGTTATTTTGGCAGCTGTTGAAGATGTCAGTTTTAGCAGAAGCTAATTCTTCTGAATTAGGCCATAGTCAAATCTATGTTTTCTAACTCTAGATACTTAAAGCCCGAATGATTAGATAATCCAGAATACGAATTAATAAAGCCTGAGGAAAAGGAAAAGCAAGCTGCTTTAGTGAGTCCCATCCCATATGTTCTGATAAAAATAATGCAAATAAATGCAGATGTAGATGTGTGGCAGAAGACCAGCGTGTAACCTTACGGCACTCGGTTCAAATTGTTGGTTTGCCTGCACTCAGTGCACTGCTTTTTGGAGTGCTCCCCTTGCCCCCTCTGAAGAGGATCCTTTTCAGTGGTGCCTGCTCTGGGCTGATTCCAATACAAGCTGCAAAGTGGCAAATTGAGTGAAGTTGCATGGAGCCGGCTGTCATTAATTAGTCTCTCACCTCTGCTAGGAGCCCCTGCTGCAGGTGATTAACGTGGCCAGTGGCTGCTGGCGCTGCCGCTGCTCCCTGCCCGGCTGACCGGGATCAATCCCGGCCACCCCGCACCCTGCAGCTGGGTGGTGGGGAGCCGTGACCGCTTCCTGCTTAATGAAATTACAGTTCATAAGATTTGCTGTCTTACAAATCGCTAGTAAATACAGCCTGAGCCTTCCCAAGGAGCGTGGCTAATGTGCTTGCCGGGGCTGGGGGAGCGGAGTGGGCTCCCTCCCACTGGCACAGCTGAAGTGAGTTGGGCTCAGCCTCACAGCACCTGGGGATGCTGAGCTGCCCCGGGACCTTCTCTCCTGGGCAGCTCTTCAGGGAGGCTCCCAGCCCAGGAAGGGTGAAACACTTAATCTGAACCAGCATGTGTGAGGAGCTCGGGTCTCTCAGGAGTTTATCGGCACCATGGGGAATTAGAGGGGGACAGGAGCGGCGTCCAAGCTGCCAGCCCGGCATGCCGGCCGTATCCCAGGCCCTGCGCGGTGGCTGCGTCCGTGTGTGCAGGAGAGCTTATGGGTGTGTGGCTGCTCCAGGTGGCCCAGGAGAGGCTGGACATCCCTGCCTGCAAGGGGACGACACGGGCTGCGCAGGCCTTGCGGTCATCTTCTCACATGGGCTGGGGTTTTCTCTTTGATGAGGACAGATGCTTCTCGGCTCCCTCCTCTGTTGCCATGCGTCTCGCAGGTCCTGGACACCTGGGCCAGCCCTGTGTCGAGCCGGCAGGATGAGTGCCGACGGGCTTCCCCCAGGGCGGAGGTGGGCAGCCTGAGAGCAGGACCTGGATGTTGTGTGAAACAGCAATAGTGTTCTGGGAAAGCTCCTGAGTTTGATCAGGTAACGGCATTTCTGGGGATGCTCGCTCATCCTCTCAGCAGGGAGTGCGGAGCCGTCAAGGCTGAGCGGGCTTCCCCAGTGCAGTGGGACCGGGAGGACGGTCGGGGAGGGAAGTGGTGGGAGCGCCCACGCTCTCGGCAAGCTTCACCGACGCTATCGTTCTCCTGCCGGAGCCCACGGCATTGCGCCGGGCACTCGCCAGGCCCTGGCTGTCGCTGCCCGTCCCCGTGGGTGTTGGCGCGGGCTGGGGCTGGTGTCACGTCGGCGGAGGAGCCTGGTCTCCCTGGACTGACTTGCTCTTTCCAAAGTGCGGCTGCCCCTTGGGGATGGGGTCTGCCCGTCCCCAGCCCTGCTCGGGGGAAGCTGTGCAATTTGGGGTAAATCCCCCAGGGTAGGGTCGGGGGGCCGCGAGCCCCCTGCTCGGCGGGAGGAGGCTTCTGCCAGGCTTCACGCGGCTGCTTGTCCTGGGGTTGCAATGTTCTGTCCGCAGAGGCAGGAGGGTCCCAAGGTTTATTGCTCGGCGGAGCCCCAGCCCGGCTGCAGAAGCGCCGGTGTCAGCCCCGTGTGCCGCAATAACGGGACGCGCTGTGGGCTCACGAGGAGGCTTCCTGTTGCCTACTTAAAATCATCTTGCTTTAGAAAAGTCAAGAAGGGAAACTGCCTGACGAGAGGCTCAGGAGAGACAGTTTATGAACCAGGGAGCGAGCAGGACACCCTGCCTGGGCAGCCCCCCCGGGGGTCCGGAGAGCGGGGCTGCAGAGTGGGTGCCAGGCGATGCCAGGGCTGGGGTGCTCGTTACCGGAGCAGAGCTGGCTGCCCATGCGTTCATAAATATTCTTGATGCAGGCAAGACTGGCTGGGTTTTGATTGTGGTTTTGCTAGAGAGCTTTTGCAAGGATCTTTATCATTCAGTGTCTGTGTAAAACACTTTCCAGAGTCTAAATTCTGCTATAGAAAAACTATTTATCAAGTGCCCCCCCCTCTGCTGATACACTGGACAGGAGCTGCCAGCACGCTGTGACAACCGGCTGGTGGCAATATGATAGATATGTGGCTAATAATCAATCGATACTTTTGTTTAGGCCTCTGTCTATCAGTCTGGCATTGTGTGAACTAATTAGATGATAAAATGTGATGAATGTGTATTAAAGTCAGCTTCCTCCTGTTAGCACTCCAGGGACCCTTTCCATTTTCTAGCTGACCTTTTAGATCTCAGCTTTATTGTACGTGAATGCAATTAAATCAATTTGTCAGATATTTGCATTGCTCCTGCTAGTTCAGAATTCAATTAGTCAGTGTCACTTTACTGTCCTTGTCAGCCTCTGCACCAGCTCGGGTAAAAAAAAAAACAAAAAAAACCCCAAAAAACAACCAAAAAACCCCAAATAGAAAAGCCTGTTGAAACCAAACCAAATCCTGCCAAGACCCAGCTCCTATCCCTGTGGCTCGTTCCTTCACGGCTCACACTATTTACTGCTGCTGCTGCTCCTCCCTGGGCCCCATACAGGAGGCTACATCCCTGCCGGCGGGTGCAGCCCTGACACCCAGGGTCCCCCCTGCACCGGAGCTGGGGGCCCTGGCTGGAGCAGGCCAATTACTTGGGTCTGATGGGGCAATTAGCAGGCACCCATCATTACCTCTGCTCTGGCTGTGCCGAATAGAAATCTTGTCTAGCAAAATTATTCACACAAGCAGAATGAAACTGAAACAGGCATCTCCATGCTACAAGGGTTTTAAACAATATTCAAATGAGAGCCAACCTTGGCAATTATTTTTCTTCCTGCTGTTCTAAAGTGATGGCTCCTTTATCCATATTTTATCAGCCAGCAAGGAGCTCTGATAGTTAAGATTCTGTTGCTTGCTTAGATCCAGAAGAGCACATCCTGAAAGTCTGTTTGAAATTAGCATACAGGAATGTGTCTGGCGAGCCAGGACTCAGTCCTCATCCTCCGCACTTGAATTTGGAGTTATTTCTTAATGATGAAGCAGCCACTCATGACTCCGATGCGCCCTTCTCCCTCCCAGGCCTGTGCCAGGGCTTTCTCGGGGGCTGTCATTAGGCACAAGCAGCAGCTGGTGGAATAGGATGAGCCCTTGTTTGCAAAGGGCGAGTGAAAGGGATGGCAGTGGGACAGGAGGGGAGAGCGAGCGGCCGGACCCGGCAGGATCAGGCTCTGCAGGGCTGCACCCCGCTGCAAGGCTGGTCAGGGGGCAGGGCTGGGTGCTGGGGGGCCGGTCGGGGTCAGGGACAGGCACTGCAGGGCAAGCTGGGGGACTCCGGGCGAGTGGCGGTGGAGCTGGCAGGGGCGAGAGCCACACTGAGGCACCCCACCTGGAAGCGTCCCTGGGGCTCCGCTCCTCAGCCTCGGCGCCGTCGCCAACGCCGTCCTTGGTGCGGTGCGCCGTCTCCACCTTACTCGTGGCTGGCGCCTGGTGAGACAGGCGCATTCATCCTGTACCTCCTCAGAGGTAAAAATTCAAACATGGAGGGGTACAAGCACCGAGCCCGCTGCCAGAGCACTCTGTTAAGGTCTCTGCTCAGTCTGCGTTGGGTTTGGCCTCATCAGTCACCAAGTCCCAGCCCGAGGTCTAACCTGAACCTACCACCACACTGGACTCGTGCTCCGACTCCTGCCCTGGCAAAGGTCTGTGCAAACCCAGCCTTGAAGGGTTTTGAGGGAAATTGTCTCTGGAAACCACCTACCAAGGGTTCTGCAGCTGCAGGTGTTTCCAGTGAGCAGCTATTGCTGGGGCTTCCCAACCCGGTGAAATGCCAGCAGGAGGGCACTGGGGAGAGAGCCTGCAAGGGGGCTGGAGCAGCGGGAGGGAGCGGAGCTGCTGCAGTCTTGCACCCTGCAAGCATGTGGTGCCTTTGAGCTGCAGCCAAGAGAGGGGAGACAGAAGCTTGCTAGACCTAATGTTCGGATGACAAGAGTTTTGCTTGCACAAGCTCACCTTCCTCCTCTGAGTTCTGGCTGGGATATGAATATCTGAACCATGGCAGGTATAATTAACAGATGGAACTAGCTAATTATGTCCTTTGCATGTGAGCAGAAGATGCAACTGTTAATTGCTATTTGCACACTTATTATTCCAAGCACTGGGACTGCTGGCATTTACTGTGACATGTGCCCTGTTTAAAAACAAACAAACTGCACTCCTGTCTGTGCTGTGGTGCAATTTAAGGCCTAATTAATATAAGCTGCTATGCTGCCCTGTTGCTTTGAGAGGGTGTGTGGAGGGAGCGTGCTGGTGTCAGTGGCAGTCCCCGGGCCCCACAGCCGGCTGTGCTGGAGCCCGGTGGCCCAGCCGCACGGGGGGGACAGCACTGCAAGCCGTGCAGGGGAAACGAGCAGGGCCGCTCGTAGGGAACCAGCCCTTGCCCCATTGCCAGCGTTGCAGGGCTGTGAGCGCTCCCAATGAGCCGCGCTGACCTCCAAAAGTGCATCTTTACATGGTTATTCTGGAGACTACTCAGGAGCCAACAGGCAAACCCTGGACGTCGGCAGGAGCACCCTCATTTGCCACTCTGCACCTGCCACCTCAGAGGTCTGAGACCAACTGCAATTCAGAAGTTTCTTTGAGAATCCCCATCAGGAGTTTGAGCATCCTTCACACTGAAGCCTCTCTGGTTTAAAGCAAGTCCCAGCCCACGCCTCAGCCCTACCTCTGCTCAGAGATCAGCAGCAGGAGCAAAACTTCCCATCAGGGGAAGACGCCCTTGGAGCTGCTCCCAGGCATGGGCAAGGACTGACTTGCATGTCGAGAAGTGACTCTGCATGCCAGGGGCTGATCTGGGTGCTACAAAGACCAAGGAGGGGTACGTCAGCGCAGCCCCCTGCTCCCCAGCCGGGCACAGGATGTGCAGTGTTGGAGCGTACCCGCAGCAAACCCAGGTCTGCTCTGAAAAAGCCACTCTGCCTCTCCCTCTGTCTCTCTATAATATAATAAGAAAAATAACAACTGTGTTTTCAAAAGTAATGATTAAATCTCTAGTCTTGAGTAAGTATTTGTTTGAGATCAGTGCTCAGAGTGCGCCTTAGCTCAGTGGTTAGTTATATAAATACCAGAGATGAATAGCAGAGGAATTTCTACCTTTTCTATTAAAGAGTTGAGATGGATTTCAACAGCCACACTTACATCAGGGGGTCTGAGCTAATATTCTCTAGGTGAAGGCTTTCCTTTGTGATTGGAGAAAGCTGTTTCTGAAATGCTGTTATTCCCTAGCGAAGCAGGACATATTGCACCAACCTCCACTCCGCTATTAGCGTGAGGTGAGAGCATCCCCCCGCCGGGGCTCTCACCAGCACAAAAAGGGTCTGAAACAACCACGGGAGAAATGACAGAGCCCGAGCCCCCCACCCCAGGCTCCAGGAGGGCCCAAACACCACCCCCCAGCGAGAGCCGGGCTGGGGGCACTGGGCTCACCCCGCTCGGGGACAGGACCAGCCCAGAGCTGCCACCCCTCCAAGGGGGTCTGGAGGCAGGGGAGCGCCCAGCCCACTGCCCCAGGGATAGGCGGCTGCCTGGGCATGCCAAGGGGTTCCCACTTGGCCAGCCCCCTTTCTTTTACCCAGGCAGTTAGTTTTTCCTTAGCATTTCCAGTGAAATTGCTCCTTTGAGCCCCTTTCCCCGGAGCAGGGGCTGTGCTGGCCCCCAGCCCTGCATGCAGCCGTGGCATTGCGGCTCGGAGGGGGAGCTCTGGGTCCAGGTGCCTCCTTCCCCCCCTGCTCACGGCCTGCAGCCAGCTCCCGATGTCCCTGAGAGGTGACCCTGCGATTGCAGAGTGAGAGCACGTGGCTCCATCCACATGTGGCCTTGGAGAAAAGCATCCCGTGACCTTGGGGCCCTTCCTGGCTGTGTCGGAGAAAGCTCTTTGCAGGTGAACGCATTTCTGGGTTCATTAGCAGGAGAAATAAACTGGACTGAATAAGCCTCTGGATAATAGACTGCAAAGAAGTGCCCTGTGCTGCTAGACAGCAAGTGGGGCTGTTTCTCCACCCCCACACATCTCCCCAGTGCAGTTTCACACAGTAAAGCCAAGATGTGATTCCTGCTGTGGAAATGAAGTGGCCAAAGGTTGCTGAACTTGGCGGCATTCCCTTGGAGAGGCAGGAAACAAGGCAGTGGGGAGATCCCCTCTTCAGCAATAATGTTGGTGCCTCAAGGCTGTGCTGCCGGGGTCTGAGGGCACTTCATCTCCAGTGGTCACCAGCCCAGAGTAGCTGCCCCCTCAGTGTGCACCTGGGGCCGGGCAGCAGGACTGTCCCCTGCCACCCCACCGGAGCTGCGGTGTTGGAGCCCTGCCGGCTTCTGGCAGCAGACACAAACGGCCTTTATTCTCTTTGAGGGCCAAGGAAGCAAAGCCCTTGATGGACTGGTCCAGCAGGATGCTGGGTGTAATGGGTGGGGGATAAAATGCCTTGAGGAGGAGCACTGGGAGGCGTTGGAAAGATCCCCAAGACAACGAGTCTGGGAGGAGTGGAGGGGAGAGGGTGAAAGTTGTGGGTCTGCAGCAGGACTGTCCTTCCTACAAGACATCCCCCAAAGCAGGTCTCTTATTTTCAAACACCTGCATTAAATGACCAGAAAGCCAGCCCTTGCCAGGCTTCGTGGGGCGGCAGCAGAGCTGTGGCAGACCAGGGCCGGCATTGCAGGCTTGCACTGAGATTTGTGCAGTGGGTTTTGGGGTGCAGCCTGCAGCTCCTGCCGAGCAAGGACAGGAGGTCAGCCCTTTCCTTGGACATGCTGGGGCTGCAGGGATAGCCTGTGGTCAGGGAAGCCAGGCGCCGCTCTCCAAACAGGAATTGCAAATCATTGCCATCTGTCTTCCCCTTCCTTCAGCATAATGAGCTGTGGTGCTAATATTCAGATGCTTGTGCTGACCATTGAAATATCTGGGGAAGGTCAGGGGATGATCTGCACAAATGCTCACCCAAAGCGCTCCAGCATCTGTGATCGTCCCTCATCGGTGCCCTTCCTCCCCCCGGCAGAGCTTCTCCCAGGGCCCGCCTGGTGCCGCTGGTCCCCAGGACCTCATCGGGACAGGGCACCATGCAAGGACACAGGGCGGGCGCCCAGGGAGCCCCAGCCAGCCAGCATGAGGGTGGTCACACAAGGGAGAAATTCTAGCATGATTTCTTATTAGTTCGGCAGCCACCACACACAAATCCCACAAGCTATATTCCGAGTGCATCCAGTATATCGGGCTAATGGAGAAATACAGACGCGGAGCAAAGTCCAAAGCTCCAGGCAAGATGCTTCACATGTGATGAATCCCAGCTGCTGCGGTTCAGCTCAGCACAGCGGTGCTGTGGCAGCACTGCCCTCTCGCTGCCCTGGCCCGGCTTGGCACTGGGAATGACGAGGAGCCTTCCTCCAGAGGCTGTGGGATTAGTGCTTCTGCATGGTGCGTGTTGCAGGCACCCTACTCCTGAATGGGCCTGGGAAAAATAAGAGGTACATTTTTAAAAAATCTGCAGAGTATTAACAATCAGTTGAGCAGATGTGTGTAAGTGTTGTCCTCAGCAGTCCAGCGTTTGGAAACCCTCAGGGGTAATGGCAGCCTGGCTACCAGGCCAAAGAGGAATAGACGTGGGTGTAAATGTATTTCTGCTGGCTATGGGCAAGAGTTGCAAAGGGGGATAGCTGTGGGTACCTCAGAGCAAATTAGCCGTATGTAATGCAATGGCCTGCTTGGTGCTAGAGGAAGCTCTCGTTCTCTTCCTGCCAGCACCCAGCGGCGCACAAAGAAAGCGGAGGGACAAGGGCTGGGTGTGTTTTCAAACCGCTCGGCCTCGCTTGAGCAGCATTTCAAAGCAGGTATCTCCTGCGGGAGCGCAGGGAGGGTCTGGGGGACGCAGCGCATGCCCGGCACGGGGAACAGGGCTTGCACCAGCGCCCGTTGGGGCCAGTGTGGGCTCAGCCCCGTTCTCTGTAATCTCTGTTAGAGGCAGAGAGGAAATGCCCGACCGAGGCGTCAGGCCCCAAGCCTGACTATAAATAGTGCTGACAGCCTTCCCTGCTGCTCCTGCCTGTGTTCCGCCATTACCATGCTGCTGTCTTAGAAAGCAATCTTACCAAAGCTCTTCACCCGCTGGGTGCTGAGGAGCGGTTCCCGTCACTGGCACCCGTGGTCCGCAGCGCCCGGCAGAGCCCCGGGCGTGGGGCTGCAGGAGGAGCCGCCGGATGCCGGTGGCTCTGCTGTGCCCCGGGCTGCGGCCGTGCCCCGTGGGCGTGCGGGGGAGGCTGGCGGGGCGCTGGGCACCCAGCTTACGGGAAACCAGGCTGGGGTGAGCTGAGCAGAGGGGACCGCAGCCAGGGCTCCTCCACACACAGAACAGGGCAAAGCCCCTGGAGGCTGGGGGGGGGACTGGGGGGTAAGGGGCTGTGTGCCCAGGGTGAGCTGCCTCGTGCCCCGGCGCCCGTCCAGGCTTCCCGAGCAGGGCACCCACCCGCGGCCGGGGGACGAGCCCCTCCAGGCCAGACCAGGCAAGGCAGCAAGCAGAGTTAATGCTGGTTTGCTCTGGGAAAGGGGCTGAGGATGAAGGAGCAAGTGATGTATTTATAAGCATGTGAGAGGTTCTCCCATTATACGGGAGCCAACAGGCCGCACAGCCTCCGAGCAGATCCCTCGAGCACGACTCTTTGAAGCGCGCCCTGCAGAGCCAGCGTGTGCAGAGCCAGCGTGTGCAGAGCCAGCGTGCCACGCACGGCTCCCCACTCACAGTGCCACGTGCTGCCCCTGCGCTGGGCATGCCTGTCCCGGGCGCTCGCAGCTCAGACGCTCTCTGGGGTTATCCGGCCGGGGCATCCCGCCACCGGACCCCGGTGCCATCGCAGGCTGGCCGGCACACCGGAGGGGCAGCTCCCAGCGGGGGACGCTCCACAGCTGGGGTGGCAGCTGGAGCGGCGGCACCGTGCCAGAGCCTGGCCCCCCCCCCGGCACCCCAGCACAGAGCCCCCACGCAGAGTGGGTGCCCGACCCCCCTGGAGCAGCTCACCCAGCAGAAGGGGAGCTGCTGTACTGGAAGGATGACGTTATGGGGAAGTAAAGAAACGATGCCTCTGCCGAAAGGCGTTGAGCGGGGCTGGGGCAGGCTCCCCCCAGCCCCAGGTGGGTCTCTCCCCTCCGTCCCGCCTGGCCATCGCTGGGAGCCAGGCAGCACCCCGGCTGCCGGGCAGACCCAAGAGCAGCCCCTCGCTGCCATCAGGTTGCTGCTGTAAGTAGATACCATTGTTTATATTAATTGTTCGGTGTTTCCTATAAAGGGCTCGGGCTTTTTGAAACTGCAGTTAACTTTTGTGGGTATCGAATGGATATAATCCATGCTGAATACCGCTGAGTGCCGTTAAACAGCTGTTCGGGAGCACCAGGCACTGGTGTACCACGCGTTTTAGGAAATATATTAAAATTGCCTGCGTGAAGCATGGGGACCCCAGGTATCAAAAGCAATCTCTTCAACCTTACCTCAACAGTGAAATTATGGATTGGAAATATCAGAAAGCTAGGAAATGCAGAAGTTAAGTTTCTAATACCGATGTTAACTCAGACCCAATTGGATTTAACTTGTCCATTTTACGTAATATGTCTTGATATGCACTTTGTCATCAAACTCCAAATAGGAAATATTTAATGTGCACAAGATGATGAATTTTGTGTTCCTGTTACAAATACATATTTTTACATGCCTTTGATGACTTTCAAAGTACAGTTTAAGTGTTGCAATCCTATTTTATATTTTCATAGCACAAAAAGGGAGGGGCAACATGGAAATAAGGAACAAAACTGAACGAATGACCTTGGCATTAAAACTGCCGTCAGCGTTCATATTTAACGTCCATTCAGGGCACATTCCCTGCAGGTGTGGGTTAGCAGCTCGGTGCAGCACCTGACCCGGGGCAGCAAGCGGCCAGGGCTGACAGGACCCCACTGCGGCGATTTGGGGGGGGGNCACTCAAATCCAACGGTGGGCTCCTGCAGAAAGGGAGAGGTTGTGGAGCTGGTGATAGGGAGCAGCAAGTGCCCAGGCCCTGAGCTGGGATTTTCAGGCATGAAATGTTCAAGCTCTTCACAAGGAATTACATTAAAATATCTCTGCCCCAAAGAAGTAGCAAATGCTGTAACTGCTTCTTTAATTGTTATTTTTTAAATTTATTTATTTATTTATCCAAAGTTGGTCCTGGATACTTATAAATTGATCAGGTATTGACCCAGTGATTTGAACAAAATAACTATGAAGCAAGTGGGAGCGGGAGGCTTCTGCTCTCAAGGGGGCCGCGGAGGGTGCGGGGTCTGCAGAAGAAGGCTTTGCCTTGCGAGGTGGGAGGGGTTTGGGGGGTGCGGGAGGGTGGTGGCTGAAGGAGAATGGGGTGAGACGGGCATGGTGACACCCAGCACCCTGGTGCTGCCCCTCATCCCTGGGGGGCACGGGAGCTGCCTGTGGGCTCTGGCAGCACCTCCCGGCACCACACAGGACTGTCCACGCGGTTTCATCTCCTGCCTGTCCCCTGCCTGTGCACCTGCCTTCAGACAGCTACTCTTTATTCCAGCTGGTCCCACCGTGATACACAAATGTTTTCTGGAGGTCAGGTCTAAATGTCCTTTTGCAGAGCTTGCTCCTGTTCATCCCTCCCTGCACCGCTGTGCGCAGCTCTTTACAGCGCCGTGAAGAATTACAATTCTGCACCACAAAAGCAGGAAACAGAGCTATTAATTTCCTTGTGAGTCTGCAGGGCACTTCCAGGACGGATGCTGCCTTAAGTAAATGTTACCCATTTCAAGAGGGAAGGGGAGATGCTCCTCACAGGGCTGGGTCCCCAGCACCACCCTGCACCGCACCCACGAGGGACCTCATGAGGGGCCACACAAAGTGTGTCTGGGAAGGAGAGGGGAGCAGCAGGGAAAGCTGAGCCCCTGGAGGACACCCTCCTCTGACTGGGGGTCTGGAGCGGGGATGGGTTACGTGCCTGACAGCCTGGAACGCCAGGCATGGGAACGGTGGAAGGCAGGGTGGGTAGAATTGTCTAAACACCCCAATTCTTATAATTGAAGCAATTGTGAATCATTTGAAATGCCAAAATCTTGACAGGATAATGAGTTAAATCCGAGAGTGTGAATTCAATTACGTCTGAGGGTGCTGCTCAGCGGAGCTGCGGCAGCACGTGCCCGGATCGCCAGCAGCATGGGGGGCAGCCGGTGATCTGCCAGCCTGGGAGGTTTCCCGCTGCCCTTGGGGGGCTCTCTCCCATCCGAGCACGCTGGTACCTCAGATGCTGGCAGTGCTCCCCAGTCTCATCATGCTGCAGCTGGGGCAATGCAGAGCTGCAGCTCCCCGAGGCCCTGGGTGGTCAGAAAAGGTGGGCAGGATCCCCCAAACCCACCCTACCCCTCACCCTCTCCCACGGGCTCTTGGCTGGCCCTTGCAGGGGGCAGAACCTGGCGATGGTCTGCTGGGACCCAGCCTATACCGGTACCCTGTGCCTACAAATACCGGGTGAGGAGGTATTTGTCTTGCTGTCTGCTCCTGCCACGGCCGGGCCGGCTGCTCCCCCACCTCCCACCCTCTGGGCCCCATCACACCACCCCGGCGCTGCCGTCAGCGGCTGCAGCTTTGCATCTGGCTGGTTATTAGCTGTGTGGCGGGAGCCGGGGATGTGCAAGGCATTAGTCATGCAGTCAGTCATGCTGGCAGAAAATATGTTTACAACTTTCCCTCTCCTCCAGCGCTGCCCCTTCCAGCCCGCACACCAGTGGTGTCTCCATCATTGCCTTGGATGGCTGGCCGAACAAGGGAGAGTGTGCCGCTGGAACAGGGATGGATTGGCTGCCAGCGTTCACGGGAGGGACCCCGGGTGGGCAGAGCCCACCGTTCATCTCCTGAGACACCCTGGCTGGAGGCAGCCCCCAGGGTGGCAGAAACCCTGGCTCAAATACCACTTAAATCAGGGAGCAGTTTATGTGACGGAGCCACTGCGAGGGGAGAGGGGATGAGCTGGGGCAGCCTCAGAGAAGCNTGCACAGCTGTCCCCCGCGCTCAGAGCGAGCCCTGAGGTTGTCACCTGCAGCGGCAAGACATGCCATCCCTTTTGGCACCCTAGAAAAAGTCCCCCCTGTGCACCTCCCACCCGTGCCTGCTGCCGGCTTGGGGGGGGGGGGGGGGGNTCCAAAATCCATGCAGGTCCTTCACGGGTGCACAGTCTGCATGCTTGGGAACTGGCAAAATCTGCCTCTGTT
Organism: Pandion haliaetus; assembly: GCA_013401275.1. Lineage (NCBI taxonomy): Eukaryota > Metazoa > Chordata > Aves > Accipitriformes > Pandionidae > Pandion > Pandion haliaetus. The sequence goes on from VYZV01019455.1 coordinate 37,372, forward strand.
CCAAGGGTGCTTCAGCATTGATATTGCAAGAGCATTTTCAAAGCAAGCCCCCAAGGTCCTCCCTGGTCGTGCTGCAGGGTGGTGGGGATGTCATCCTGTCCTGGCATGCTCTGGGCTCTGTCTAGGGGCTGCAGTACCCGAGCCCCCACGGCCACAGGCAGCACACACTGGCCCTCCCTGGCTGCTGTCCCTGCCCATGCACATGGTGCAGAGCCACCCCAGAGGCCAGGCCTGGGCTGCCACTGCTACCCGTTGCCTCCCAGATGGTGGGATCTGCATCAATTTTCCGTCTTGAAGACTGTCACCCTTGCTCCCCAGCTTTGCTGGATCCGGTGGGCTCTGGCTACTTGAAAGCACTGCAAGCTTTAAAATAGAGGTGGCTTTGCAGGATGATGGATTTCAGTGCTTTTCTGCTTCAGCTTATTGAACAGGGTGAATTTTTATGGATATCTCTTTCCTTTCCTCATCTCTATTCAGCCAAGTGTCTCCAGAGCACACACACTGGAGGAGCAGAAAACCAAGGGACATCAACCCGGGGCTGGCCCGAGGAAGAAGGGGTTGCCCATCCTTTCCCTTGGGGTTAAGTGTGCACACACCAGTGCACCATTTCCAGAGCCAGTCTCCCAGCAGCCACTGCACAGGGAGCACTTTGCACTGGGAACCGCGCAAATAGGATATGTCACCTCGTTAGGAGCGGCTCAAGGGCATCCTCCCGGCAGTCACCCAGGGCCCGGCTATGGGTTGGCCACAGCAGGCACAGGCAGCTGCCTTGGGGCTCAGTGAGCACCGATGGCACCAGGCAGGTCCCGCGTGGGGACCCGGCACCAAGTGGCTGTCGGTGCTGCCAGGACAGAACCGGCATGTGGGACTAGCTGCCTGTGGGGAGAAGCAGAGGAGGCCAGGTCCCTGGGGCTGGGGTTCCAGCAGCGCAAGCACCAGTTCTTCCCCCCAGCGTGGGGGGCCAGGGTGTCCCGGGGGGCAGCGCCAGGCTGGGCTCTGCTGCTGCTCAGAGCCAGGAACCAAACGCCAGTGGCAGAGACGTGGCTCAACACATTGCAGTGGCACTTCCAGGAAGGGATAGCGGGGCCGGCTGTGGGGTGCACGGCAAGCACTCGGCGGGTCCCTGTCCCCAACCTTCCCTTCCACACAACCATGCGAGGCCATCTGCCAAGCAAGTCAATATGAATCAATCAGTGTTTGTGCCCTCTCAATAACTCTATTACATCCTCAAGGACAGATCTAAACCACCCAAACGGGCCTGAAGCAGATGCTTTGCTGCCAGAAGAGCAGGCGCGCCGGAGATGATTGTAAATCACGCAACATTAATATTGTCACTGGCAATGAAAATCTCTGTATCTCCGCACCTGCCTGCGAGTGGTGGCCTTCAGATGTGCTTAATAAGCACCCAAGCTCCTCAGCCTGCGATGGAGGGGGGGGTGAGGGAGACACAGAGCAGGCTGGGGCCTTTTGCCAGGCAGCCGAGCCCGGGCAGCGGGCCGGGGCTGCGGTGCGTGCAGGGTGTGCATGGGGCAAGCCCTCACCGTGGGGCTATGCAGGGCTTAGGAAGCGCACCCAGCACTGCTCCCCCAGTGCTCCCCGGGGCTTGGAGTGCGAGCTGCAACCCCTGGATTGTGTAAACAAAACCTGTTCTGACATATTGGAAAGAGCAGAGAGCCTTTTGCCCCATCGCACATCACCCCAGCCCTGCCCACAGCACAGGGAGGCTTTTGCCAGGCCAAAGCACAGAGCAGGGCAGAGCATCCCTGAGACGTCAGGGACCTGCAGAGCGGGCAGAGAGAGGCAGGCAGGAGGAGGAAAGGGTGTGATGGCTGCAGAGAGCTGATGGGGACATGCACATGTGTCTCCAGCCTCCAGCGAGGAAGAGAGGGCTGGCACCATGGATGCAGTGCTGAGGCAGGAGGGAGTTATTTCAGGGGCTGGAGAGGCTGGTGCAGGGGAGAGCCGATGCTGCAGGCAGGGAGGGCCCTTTGCTCTCCCTCGGGTATTACGCAAAGTGCCTGGCTAGCAGATTGATCGGGACATGCAGGGACCCGCTGATGGAGGTGGCCAAGCCTGGGCTCAGGGGCTGCAGAGGCGAGATGAAGCACTTAGGAGGATGGTGGAGAGGAAGAGCCGGCACTCAGCCTGGCCCGGGGAGCCCTCCCTGCCGACCGCAATGGAGAGCCAGCTGCCTGAGCCCACCGCAGCAGGCACTGCTGCCTCTAAGTGCTCCTCAGCTGGAGCAAAAGCAGCCTCCTGCGGTCATGCCAGCCCCTCTTGCCACCAGGATTCAGCCCAGGACAGCATTGCTTTTGGCATTCTTTGGGTGTGCAAGACGCTATTAGAGCCGCGGCTCCGGAGCTGGCCCAGCGGAACCGAAAGGTCAGAAGACATTCTGTCGCTTGTAAATAAATAATAATAAATTACCATGTTTGAGCACACTCAGGAATGCCTCTGCGTGCAGAAACATCAGGCTGGATTACTGCACAGCACTGACACGGGGACGGGAGGGCCGCCGCCGCTGCCTCCCCGCCTGCAGCAAAGGGCACGTCCTGCCGCTGTGCCTGAGCTGCCACCGTCACGCCATGGGCAGCGCGGGATGGCCCCGCTCCTCCCAAATGCACCCGAGACGCAGACCGAGGCCCACAGGGGCTGCACCCACGGCATGCCTTGTCCCTGCTGGCACCGGGTGCCGGCCGACAGCAGGCAGGCGAGCCATCCCACGCTGGCCACAGGGCTACACAAGGCCCGTCCGAGCAAGGCTTCCCCAGGACAATCCCTCAGCCCCTCCTGGCACCATGGCCCTGTCCCAAAAAGCCGCCAGGCCCTGTGATGGGCTCCGCATCCAGCTGCAGCACCAAGCTCCTCTACTCAGCTCAGGTCATGCCAGTCACATCGTGCCTGAGCCCCCGGCCGGCTGTTGGCAGGGATCCGGCATTTCGGGTCAGTCAGGACCAGAGCTCGGGCTCCCCATCAGCTGGCGGCAGGACAGGGCTGTGCTGGGCTGGTGCTCGGCTGCCTTGATGGCTTCGCTTGGATGGAGCTGCTGGCGGCCTGGGGGAGCCGTGCTGCTGACACCGGCATGCAGGGAGAGTGGGAGGCAGCGCTTCCCAGCCCAGGAGAGCAGAATCCAGCCCTGAGGAGCAGAGACGACCGCAGCCGAGACCCGCTCCCTCTGGAGCAAGGTGGGAGGCAGCTTTGCAGCAGATCCTGGAGGGACAGCAGTGCCCCGAGGAGAGGTGAGGGGCTCCTCCCGCTGCATCCCCCAGGCGAGGGGCCTGGCAGGGAGATGAGCCCTCTGCTCCTGCAAGTTTCAGAGCAAGCTAAAACTCAGTTTATTTTTTCCCTCAGCCCATAGCTTGCCTGGGCCCTGGCAGCTGCTCCATCTATCGAGTCTGTCTGTTCGGGTCTATACGAGCATTCATATGGAAAAGATCTGTTCCTTTGAGTCATTTTTCATTAGTTGCAATACTACTGAGCAAAGCAGAGATGGTTTTGTAAATTAAAATGGGTTGCAGTTCAATACAGAATACTTCATTTGCAGCCAAGTTAAATAAGAGAATTGACATAAATATAATGCAATTACTTTTGCTACTTTCATAATGCCTTTATGAGGAAGATAACCATCCACATGAATACATTATCCCACAGTATCTCTGCATCATTTCTGGACTTAACTCTTTTGAGTAGTATCAGAAGAATGGATACATTTAATTAAGTATCTTATTTTAGAAGTCAATTTTACGATGGTCAGGATGCAGTATCTTTAATTTTCAGTCATAGAAGCGGCTTTCTTTTTGTCTCCAGACTGTTGAAATTTTAAGGATGCTATCTTGAACAGAACCACTACACCTGTGTGTCTTGCAGAAGCTGCAAGGTCTGAGTGTCCCCTCGCAGCCCCAGACAGGAGAGGGCTCCCGGGGTCCCCCAGCATGCAGACCGCCTCTCGGTTCCCAGCCTGGCCGCAGCCCTGGGGCGGCAGAGATTCCCCTGGTCGCTCTGCAGGGTTATACCTTCTGAGGGCCAACGCTGGGGCTTCAGCAATGGGGAGTAATGTCCCTGCGGTCAAGGGGCAGCGCTGAAGCCGAAGTGCCATGCCCAGAGCGGCCGGGCAAGCAGAGCCTTTTGCTGGACTGGGCGTAACGTAACGCCCCCTTATCTGGCGTCCTCGGTGCCCACCGGTGAGTCCTGGCGAGCTCAGAGGGCTGGGATGCAGCAACAAGGCTGTAGAGCAGGACCGGGGAGCTGGCACTTTGCTTTGCTGACTCGTTACACTTACTGCAGCTTTTTTACCTTTCTGCTGCCTTTACAATTAATTCTCAAGTGCTCCAGTGCGGTTATTACCTGCTGCGCCCCAGCCCACCTCCACCATCTCCCTTCATTAGCAGTGACTTCTAATCAGCACAGAATTAATTGCAGGTTTGCTGGGAGAAAGGTGAGTTTGATGAAGCACATTTCTAAGGGGACTGCTGTATTTATGTTGCTCTCAGCAAACGTTTCCTGTGGGGACCAGAAGAGACGCAGAGGGACAAGGAGGTGCGATGGCAACACAGGGAGACAAGGGACAGGGAGCAAAGGGACCCCTCAAGCTGTACCTTGGGTGCAGGCGAGGAGGGGGAGAGGTTCGCAGCTGGCCCCAGCCCTGGCCGCTCTAGGCTCCCCCCAACTCCTCCACGTCCCCGTCGCCGCAGGGCCGGCACCGAGGTGCAGCAGCCTGGGCACCATCTTGGGAGCCTGACTCCACCTCAAGGGAAACCAGGCAGCTGCTCTGGTGGGAAACGGCATTCCCGGGGCAGGAGGGGTGTTCAGTGGGGAAAATAAGTTTTATATTAAAAAAAAAAATCCTTGAAAAGCATAAATCTTAGTTAAATTAAGAACATGTAGGCCTTACTTAAGAGCAACAACCTCTCATACTTTTGTTGAAGGCAAATTAACTTTTTTGCTAAAAAAAGAGGCATCTTTATGAAACACTATTTTTTTGCGAAATCAGTATTTCATTAAAAGACGCTTGCCCGTGCTCCCAAAACAACCCTCAGAAGTTGCTGCCTGATGCCTGGCACCGCATGCACCCCCTCTGCCTGCAGCGCTAGAGCCAGCGGCGCGCTGGCATCGGCCACTTGAGGCCGGCAGGTGCCGAAGCCCCGGCCCCGCCAGCGCCAGCCATCGCTTTCCGCATGAAGGCCGTGGCAACTGCTGATCCCTGCTGGGGGAACCGGGCTCAGCCGAAGCCATCCACCTCCCGTGAGCCAGGATTACTGCTGCTCGCTCCATAGCGGATCCTTGGCTCGGAACAGATCCTGCCCGTTTTGTCTGCTGGCTGTTTTTGGAAAGGCAGGGCTCAGCCCGCCCCACTGCCTCTCGCCCAGGGATCGCGGGGTGAACGCCCCGCCGACGCTGCTTCTGCAGCTGGGTCCAAGACACTCGAGTGCCTGGTGCTCGGCAGGCAGGGACGAGTCTGCTGGGTGAGGAAGCTGCTGCCTGTGCTGCCAGATCCGGGGCACCTGGCTGCAGCAGCACTCCTGCCTGCCCCCCTGCCAGCACAGCCACTGCCCCTGCAGCAGGAGCTCACAAAGCCTCAGAGGGCACCTGACAGCAGGGAGAGGCTTCTCCCATTTCAGCTCCATTTTGTGATAGCCCTCGCGATTTCTGTCTCCAGGAAAGAGCCCCCAAGGACAGAAAGCCCCCGGTAAGGTCCCTGCCTCCCCAGAGGGACCTGCTGCGGACACCCTGGCTGAGGCTGCTCCAGGCTCCAGGCTCTCCTGTGCCAGGCTCCGCTCACAAGAGGGGGTTTGCTGTGGGCATGATAAACCCTGGCTCATGTCACCCTATCTCACTTCAGTCTTAAAATACAGAGTACAAAGAGAGAGAACAAAATCCCTGAAACTGGACTAAAACCCTTTTGAAATGTGCTTGGTGCCGGAGCAGATGGAATCTGTTTCCGTCGGGAGGGGCCTCTGCAGGCACATTCCCTATATTTGCTTTTACATCAGTAGCTATTTTAGACTTGCAATGCCACTTCTCAGCAAGCGGCCAATAGAAATATCCTCCTGGAAGCCATGGGATTCTTACAGCAAAGCTGCTTGTCTTGAGTGCAAAGTGCCTTCAGCTCCTCAGGGCGAGCAGCATCTTCTGTGGCCGCAAGAGAAGCCCCTGATATTGGGGATGGCTGTGGCACCTCCACAACGGCTGCTCAGCCTCCACTGCGTGTCATCCCTGCTCCCCCCGGCGTTTCTGGCCGTGGTCCCCCCAGCCCCAGCTGGGTGCGGTGCCCCATGGGGACAGCCCCTCAGCACCGCGGTCCAGGCAGGATGCCGGCCTGCCTTTAGCCCTGGGCACTAACTGGGCGAGAGGCAAGGCGTCCCCAAAGGCCTGGCTGGTGGGCAGGGACGTGTTGCATGGGGACAGCTCTGTCTCGCGGTGCAGCACAGGGACAGCAAGTCCTGCCCAGCTCCGGCTGCAGGAGCACTGGGGGACAAGGACCCCGTGGGGACGGAGACGGGAAGCGGCCCCACAGGGAAGGCGTGGGTCATGGTGTGAGCAGGGCTTGGGGCTGGCTCAGCCCAGCAGCACAGGAGGGCAATGTGCCCATCTCCTGGGGTGGCAATCGACCGGCGCTCGCTGGCTGCAGCTGCCCTCCGTGGCATTTTAATGCTACAGCTTTTCATCTCAAGGCTGAGCAGCTACGTTTTTAAATATAGAATATTAAGGGTTTATGACAAAATCAAACAACACTTGCTGGAGAATTGATTCTGCCCCTTGTTTCCCTCCTAGCTGGTGCCACAATACTACTCCTCAGTGAACGATATATCAGTGCTGCAGCGGCGCAGGGTTTGGTTTTCAGGATGCTCTTATGGCTGGCTTTTCAGCATGAGGAATAGCAGCCCAGCTGCAGATGGGAGGATAAAAAGTCCCTCTAAAATTCCTCCAGCAGATCCATACTCCATTTCTAGTGGTGCAAAAACAACTGCACAATTGATTGGCTCTTAAGTCCAAATTTGTGAGTTGCAGAAAGTCGCTGGCCCCAAAGTCACTTAAATTCCCCATGTGTCCCAGAGGTGCCATTAGTTCTCGGGAAGCTGAAACCACAGAGCCGAGCCCCTCTCCTGTACACCCACCTGCCTGGAAATCATCTGAGCCTTGGAGTGCTCACATAATCCAATTGCTGGGGAATGGATCCCTGCCCTGCACAGGGCAGCTTCTGCATTTGGTTATGCAAGAGCAGATGAAGAATCCCAATCTTCCCCTTAGTTATTCCTTCCCTACTTTCTCCCTGATTGCTCAGTACAAAAGCTTCAAGGCATCTTTAAACAAAATTGCTTCACAAATGACAAATAACATGAAAATAGGCTTCATAACCAGGAATAATGAAAGAAATCATTCACTTTGATATCAGGAGATGGTCTGTGTTAAAGGAGCCCTTCAGCCTGAATAGCAGAAAAGCACATTGCAATTTTCATGTACTTACTGGGATAAAACATGTGACTCCATGGATGCTGCAGCTGTCATTTCATGCTGGTCTTTGCACTTTGATTCTGAATTGCATAGGTTATCTTGACACTTGCTGATAAATTTTAAATCACCTCTTTTGCTGTATGTGAGAAGGGGCAGGGAGAGCATATCTGAATACAAACGTTAATGATATTTTTTAGTCCTTGCCAGAGAGTGGGAACAGCCCCGGGGATGGTGTTCAGCAACGTGTCCCCATCTCTGAGATCCACTTGCCACAGCGGTCGTCCCATGTCCTGGGCCTGCACCAAGCACAGTTGGCTGCACAGGCTCTGCACAGCCAAGGCAGACAGGCCCACACCGTTCCCACCGCTCACGGGGACAGACTGCAGGTTCGCCCTCCCACCCGGCGCAGAGGCTGCCCACCCGCTGCCAACACTGCTGCTCTGGGGCTGCAGGAGCAATGCCCTCTGCACGCCGTGGCACCGGGAGCTGGGAGCACCCTGGGTGCCCGCAAAGTCAGCTGACGGGGCGACGACAGAGTCCCCATGAAGTTCGTGAGACTGCAGAGTCTCTTGGTTCCTCGTCCCGCACGGCAGGCTGGAGAGCAGCGGGGCACTTCTGCGGTGCAGCGTCCCAGAGCCCAGGGCTCACCGAGCGCGAGCCAGCAGCCCCGAGCTGCCTGGGCTCCTGGTGCGTTGCGGGAGTTGCCATCTCTGCCAACCCCCGGAGAACGGCAGCCGGAGGAGACTGGGGGACGGCAGGACCTGAGTGAAGCTGGGGCCGACCCGAGCTGCAGACATCACCACAGGCTCTGCCCTCTGGAGCCCTGCTGCAGGAGGGGACCCCCCACTGCCCTTCCCACCCCCTCCACTCAGCTCCTCACCTACACACCATTGGCCAACACAATGATCTTGGTGTAATTAAGCAAATATCTGAGGAAAAACTAATAATTTTCCAAAGCTTTTATCTCAGCAGCTCTGAAGATAATGGCTAAAAATAGGTGTGCCCATACCGACCAGCAATTAAACCATCATCAGTCTGATTCCATCATGTTTTAGTGCACAGAGGGCTCTGCTGGGAGTTAGATTAGCTTGGTGTCGCAAATTTATTCATCAAAATATGTATAAAAAGTGGGGCAACTCAGAAAAGCACCAGAAAGCAAACCCCGGCAGAGCTCTGGTCAGATGTGCCACATCTGAGGGAGGCAGGCGCTGCTGGTGTCCAGCACTGTGCGTCCGCAGCGCGGGGTTCAGCCACGCAGGGCATGGGGCTGGCGCCCGGCTGTGGCTCCCCGAGCACAGGGCGGCCATGCCCGACAGGGCAGGCGAGCCTTGGCCAGAAGGAGGGCTCTGCACCAGCTGCGGGGCTCGCAGCATCCCTGGGCAGAACCCCGCTTCCCAAAATCCCTTCTACCGCGCATTGCCCCTCCTGGTCTGAGTGGAACAGCCGCAGCACCAGCGCCTTTTCTCCACTTTGGCGATGCCTTTGCCCTTCTCCTCTTTCTTCCCCAGTTCAGACAGAACAGCTCAGGGTTCAGAGAGGAGTATGCCCCGAAGAAGTTCAAGTGTTAGAAAAATCTCTAGTGCAAACAGATTAATTAATCTGATCAGATGCATCTCTCTAGAGGAATTGGATTAGTGCTTTTTGGATAAGGATTGCATTAAGCTGATAAGTTACAAATGCAATGAGATGCTGATTTATTGCAGAGACAACTTGACAATTCTCACAGGTTCATGATCTCATCCTTAGGGCTGCAGGTTGCTGCTAGGCAAATAAAACAGCAATGTGCTCCAAAGTTTCCTTTGACGTTGCAGAAGCCATGGAGCCCTGTATAGCCAGGGAGCCACCTCTACCCCAGCGCCTGCCGGCACCGGGCTGGCTGCACAGCTAGAGCTGCACAGGCACTGGCCCGCCAACTTCCATACCCAGTGCTGCTGGAAAACTGAACTTTGGGGATCTTCACACAGCACCTGCCCACACCCGGGGGTAAAGAGTGGCTTGTGTGAGTATTTGCACGCTGTTAGTCACCCTACTGTTAGGTCTGGGGGCTCTGCTGAGGTTGTGATGCCCTTGGGAAGACCATGGAGGTGCTCAGGGGGGCTGCAACGTGTTTAACCACCGCACGACATCGACTGCTCTTTCTTGCCTGTTGCAGCTCAGTTCCACTAGGGCAAAGGCTGATGCACCAATAAGGACAGCCAAGATTTATTTTTTTAAAATTTATTGCCAGAACATGAGCATATTTGGGGGAAGATTTTATCTGAAGATACAAAATTCTGCTCCTCGCCTAGCTCACACTTGAAGTGCCAGAAGAGACTTCTCTGCTCTCGTCTTGTGTGAATGCAAAGCACCATCTGTTTCCTCTTGTACCACAAGTCTTGGCATGCAAAGAGTTACCAGGTGCTTCACTGTCTGTCTTCACTCTGAGACAGAAAAGTCCCCAAGACACTTAATCAGGGCAGCACATCCTTTACAGTATGTCCATTAAGTGACTGTCCATGGGACACCAGACATCTATCCCCTGTTTAATCAAGTGTCATTGGTAGTGTCTACCCACATTCAGCATGTCTAAACGTACAAGTGCAGCTCACCGCCCATGGGCTCCAGTGCCATTTCAGCAGCTTCCCTTTGTACCATCTGGTGGCACGGGGACTTGCTCTGGCTCTTCAGGGACGGATGGGAATGTTTCCAAGGTCCTTGTCTCCCAGGCAGGGAACAGCACAGATGCACCATGGCACAAGGAGTTGGGTTCACAGTGTGCCCTGGAGCAAAGCATGGTCTTCGCTGTTACAGGGAGGAATGCTGCGTGCATGGTGGGACCACGTCACCTCGTGCTTCAGCACCTGGTGACTGGTGTACAGAAGGGGACAGGCCAGGAGGTCTCCTTGGCAGGTAGGGCATGGAGTGGGCAGGAGCACATCAGCAGGGCAAGGTGCCCAAGCACGGTGCCAGCCTTCATTAGGCGCTCAGTAAGCCATGCCATGACGGCTTTGTCAGCAGCCGTTTTCCCCGCCTCCGGATTTCCCTACAAAGCTGTTGCTTTTCTCGCTGCAGTTCTCTCAGCATCACTTCAGGAGCCTGAGTGAATGTCTCTACACAGCTACACTTGTCCTTTGCTCGGCTCTGTGCTGCCAGCACAGCAAAAATACGACTGAAACGCACGTAGCAGCAACCGCCCAGGGAAGCACCATCGGTCATAGTTACAGGGTGCTTAACAAAGTGTAATGAAATGGCAGGTGCAGGCACCGCGCTTTCCGGAGTCCCATCTATTAGCAGGGAGGGGACATGAATGCTAATCGTCCAGGCCTGCTCCCCGGCCGTGCTGTGAGCTGCGGCTGCCCCCAGCAGCAGGCCTGGCTCTGACGAGGACGTGTCTCTCTGGGTCGGCACACCAGGCCTGGCTCCCCACAGGCTCCGGACACATGCTCAGACCTGCCGAGGAAGCCCCGTGGCACCTGCTCTCCTCCCTCCTTCACCTTCTCCAGCCACCTGGACAAAACCAGTCAACGGAGAAGGCTGGCCAGACACATCTCCTCCTCCCAAGCCCGGTCTGGGCTTGTTTGTGCCAACACGAGGATCTTCTGCACAGAGGCTGCCCCGGCTAGCCCCACAGGAAATGCAGCAAATCCTCCTCTTTTCCAAGCCCCCCCAGATCCCCTCCACCGCCATTCCTGGGGTGACTGTGCAGCCTGGGACAAGGCTGAGGAGCTGCCAGCACCGCGAGGAGCAGAAGGGATCCCTGAAATTGCCGCTCTGCAGGCCCATGAGTGACAGGGATGCTGGCTGCCTGTGTGCCTCTTGTGTTTGCAAGGTTAATTCAGCTGGGAAAGCCTCTTTATGAGAAGGCAGCAAACACACCCACTCACCACCACCCACCTCTCCAGCCACGGCCTCTCCTGCCCCAGGAGAAGAGGATGAAAAGTTCATGGAGTGAATTTCTCAGCTGGAAGAAAGGCAGAAACAAACACAACTTGAACTATCACAGCAGATGCATTGTTGCCTGCTGCTCAGGAATCAAACAGGCAAACAGGCAAATGGCTGATCTTAAATACAGGCAGCCGCTTCCCAACAGCCAGCTGGGGCATCCAGGAGAGGTGGAGCTGCCTCTGGCCAAGGACCAGCCTTTGTTTCTCTACCGTGGGCACCAAACAGGGCTGGAACTTCCCACAGCCCCAGCGGGCAGAAAGCTCAGCCAGCCCCGAAGGTAGCTGGGCTCTTGAGCAGACACAAAGCTTCTGCCCACAGTTAAGGCAAAGCCTTTTCTGAGCAAGCAGATCCAGCTGCAGTGCTCCTTCAGCTGCTCAGGAACACCAGCGGTAGGAACTGGAGACTCAGCTGAGCTGGGGCGTCCGGCTGCCCAGCTGCTCTGAAGGGGGACAGCAGCTCCTTCCCACTGCTTGCCATTTCTGCTGTCCTGCCCGGGGCGAGGGAGCTCCCCGGCCGCTGGGGCTTGAGAGCCTCTATCCTTCTCCAGGGTTTTTAGAGCACCTTCACCATGGCAGTAAAGTGCTGCACAAAATTAAAGAGCCCAGAACAGAAAGTTGCTTTTCTTTCTGTTCCTTCGGGCAGAGGAGATAAAAGCAGATGTCGTTGCTACCCAGCTTTGCTCCACACAAGTATATTACAGCCATATACCCAGGCAGTGTGACAGGCACTTAGATTCCACTGCGCTCAATCATGCCATCACAGCAGCAGTACACAGCCCACAGAGGGAATGGGTCCAGCTCCATCCAGCCTGGCAAGTGCATCAAGGGAGTTTCTGCTCATAGAGGACTATGCAGCATGCTGCTTTCCTTGGGGACAGGCAGCTCCTGGGTGCTGGGGAGAAGCAGTGCCACTGCTGCAGCTGGACCGGGCTCCCCCATCCCACCCAGCCGCCAGCCAGAGGCCATTTGGTGGCACAGCACGGGGAGCTGGCACAGGACCAGCAGGGTACAGAGCCACACCGACGGGCAGCATCTCTGGGGTCAGGCCTCTCTAAACCCCAGAGGTTTGCAGAGCCGGAGCTGAAGCGGGCAGTGCGAGTGGCGGCCCTTGCTCCGTGCGGCAGCTGCGGCACTGGGCAGCACCAGGCAGCGCCCGTTCGCACTCTGCCTCAGCTGTTCCCGGCACGCGTTTGCCTGGGAGCTGGGCAACCCGCATCTGTACTTCCCTCGCCTTTTTCAGCCGTGTGAGCTTGCTAGCTACAAAACAGCCACGTGTTTTCTAGGTAAGACAGAAATCCAGCAGAAGTGGCGATCTGGCCACTTCAGCACAACCTGTCATTGTCCCAGGGTTAGCAGAAGGCATTTTATTCCTGTCTTTCTTTTCCCTTTCCCCAGAGATGTCTCCAGCCAGCACAGCAGCAGTGCAGCTAAAGCTCAGCCTAATCCCGCTTCGCTCGGTACTACAGCAGGTGAAGGAAGGGGTTTGTTGCTTTGAAGCCTCTTCAGAGGCCCTCTGGGGGCTGATGAGCACGAGGCGCTCAGGACTGCAGGGAGGGAGGGTCTGATGATTAGCGAAACCAGCTGCTAGCTCCGCAGCGGCCCAAGCCACAGGACTCCCCGGGTGAGCCACGCAGAGCCGGGCGGCAGGCCATCAGAGCCGGGCTGCGGGTCCCCGTCTTGATAGAAACGGTTGGTGAAGGAGAGAGACGGGGCTCCGTCTCCTTTTACGCCGGCCTTCTCCAGAGCAGCAGGGCTCCGATTCGAAGCGCTGCAGGAAAAGAACGTGCCAGCTCTCCGCCGCCCCCCGAGGCAGGCGTGCCAGCCCTGCGGCAGGAGCAGCTCCCTGCCGGCGCGGGCAGCCTAGTGCGAGCCGAGAGCACACTCTGCTGAGCCACCGCGGCACCGCAGCCCGGGCGGGCGCGGCGGGCGGCGGCAGGGCCTGGCGAGCGGGAAGGGTGCCTGGCTGAGACCGGGCCCCGCCGCCCGTCCTGCCGCAGCGCAGAGGCCTGCCCCGCATCGGCCCCACACG
>VYZV01019455.1:51227-90701 GCA_013401275.1 Pandion haliaetus
GCTTGGAGGGGCCTCTGCTCCCCACCTTCCCCTGCATTTCGCAGGGCGGCTGCTGGGCGCCTGGTGCCCGCGCCCTGTGAGACCTGCTTTGCCCTGTGGCAGCAGACGGCCAGGCAAAAGTTATCCCTTGTCGCTTATTCGAGATAGCCATCGCTTAGTATTTAAAAAATAGCTTTCGTTCTTCCCTCAAAGGTTTCTGAAGGCCTCCGTGACAAAGACCTATTTTATAATCGATAACTGTTAGCGTCCTGTTAGGCCCATAATTCATGCTAAAACACTCGGTCCATCAGTCATCGGGTTACAACGTTCGTTGGTCAAACTGCTAAAATACGGCCTGCTCCCTCTGCGGCTGAGCAGGAGAGATGTGCCGGCACCCCTGGCCTGCTGCCCACCGGCAGAAACTTGGCTCCTGCCTTACTGCTCCCACGTCACTGCTGCAGCTCCCGCAGCTGAGGCTGTGAATTCCCAGGGCTGTGCGCTCTGGGTCTCGCTTACAGTGTCTTTAGCTGCTCTCGGTGCCTATGGAGCACCCGCCAACAGGTCCCCATCCCCTCAGACACCCTCCAAGATGTTTGAACCTGGCGTGGCGGTGAACATGGTGTGTTTGAGTTCTGGTATGCTAGTAACAAACACAGCAGTTTCTCAGGGCCTGGCCCGAAAAGGATGTGGCAACTCCACCACAAAAGGTTGGCTCCCCATGGCCATGCATAGGGATATTTGGAAATTGTGTAGCCTTTGCTAATACTCCTGCTTGGAAACTTTTGGCTGAGTTCGTGCGTTGCAAAAAGCCAGCACAAAAGATGGGTGCAAATCGCTCGCAAGCCCAAAGCTCACGAGCTGCTTTCTGCCTCCAAGGAGAATGCACCATCGCTTGGAGCTCTGGGATCTTGGGGACCGCTGCTGGGGGTCACAGCTTCACACCACAATATATCACAGTGTAACAACTGGAACATTTGCAACATTACAGCAGAATGAGTTGAAAAAACAAATTTTTTAAAGAAAAATCTTCCCACGTTACTTAAGATCTGACAGATGCTTTAAAAATGCTTTGGCTGGATAGAGCCCTGCAGGGCACAAGATAGCATCTTCTGTGGCCTCTGCCCCTCCCTGGGCCTGGGAGAGTGGCTACCAGGTCTGCAGGCAGGGAGGCTGGCTAGGGTGACAGCAGGCAGTGTTGTTCTCGTTGTTCTATTTGGACCCGTGCCCAGAAACTTTAGCAGTGGAAGCAAAACTGCAGCCCTGAATACACTGGAAAATAAAATCAGTGGGAGAAGACTGTAACAAGGAGATTTTTGCACCAGAGCCAGGCAGTTTGCTGCTGTGTCTCCATCCCTGAGAAAAGCCAAAGCATTCGGCAGCCACTCAGAGTTCAGCCAAACCAGCTGGGCCAGGTTGCCCTCTCGAATGGCTGAGCTGAATTCGTGGCCCTGCAGCTTTCACACTGTATGAAGTCATTTTGCTGACCTCCTCTTGAGTAACTTCCTCACTCACAACTATTTACCTCTTCCAGCTGCCCTTAAACCCTTCTCTGGGCTTTACAACCCAACTACTGGAGTTTGTTCCAGTGTGGATGGTCAGGGCTTTGCATTTTTTTGTGAAACACCATTTCCATACAAAGTTTCATAGTCACAAAGCTGGACTGGGGCACCATGCCTATGCTCCCGTCAGCTGGACTCTTGCTGGGTTCTTTCAGTTGCTACGAGAGACCTGTGGTATTTTTCAGCTCATCCCCCCATGCCCCTCCATGCTATCCCAGCGGCACATGTAGGACGTGCTCCCAGTCAGGGCTCAGGCTGTCAGGACCGTGTCCTGCACAGACAGAAACACAAGCATGGTTACTACAGCGGTGCTTGTGCTGCATGTCATCGGTGGGTGTGGGATGCTCTTTCTCCATGGCACACTGCCCCAGCCCTTCTCCTCCTCCTGCTTCTGCTGGATGCCAGGCCAGAGTGCCCAGTGCCGTCAGGAATGCAGATACCCAGCTCCGAATCATGCTGCGGCCCCTCGGTGTAAAGGTCTCAGCGTTTCCCTCTGTGCCAGCACCTAGGAGAGGGAGTTTCGCTTTCCCGTTCTTTTTCTTCCTTTCAGCCTGCAGTGCCTTCCCAGCCCTATAAATACCTGCCGTGCTGGAGGAGCGCTCTGCTGCCGTGCCTCCCTGGCTGCCCGCCCCACAGGCTCACACGTCTCAGCACCTTCATTCTCAGCATAAACCCTTTAAATCACACCTCATCTAAAAGCGTGAGGGACTAGCAAACAACACAACTTATATTGGTTCTTGGGCCATCTGGGAACCTGATTTAGATGTAACATTTTCTGCAGTCACCTGGAGGAGGCTTTCGGTGAAATATTTCAGGGCTATTGATTTCTATATCCATCAGTCAATCCCCTTCATTCTTCCTTGTTACTTCCAAAGGCAGCAGTGCTTAACAAACCACACGGGCTTCCCACTGACTTAACACTGTTCCCTTGAGCATGCACGGCCAGCCTGTCCCGCTGCCCACACGAGGTGACAGAACACGCCTTATTCGCTGGTCCCAGAAACAATCCGCCAAAAAACCCCAGTGCGGTCAGTGTGTCCAGCCCGCCAGGGTTACCTCCTGGAAAGAATCTCTCCATCATGCTTTCGGCTGGAGAGTTCCTTGGCACCTGGTGTTGCTGCCCGAGCAGGCATGGCCGCGGTGGGTCACTTGCCGAGTGTGGCAATGGCTGTGGTGTGTGGCCAGTGCAGGTGGCATGGTCACCAGCTGGGCCTCTGCCGGGCCGGCGTGTGGGTGCTCATAGACGGGCACCCCGTGCTGCAGCTGCTGGAGAGAGCGCGGTGGTGCTGGGCCACAGGGTCCTGCTGTGCAGGCCAGGGGAGCATGGCGCAGGAGGGGAAACCCCAGCTGGCTGTGGTGTTTTGGACAAGGCTGCAACAGAAGTGAGTGCAATGCATGATGCGATGCTCCTTAGCACACACAGACGGCCACGGGAAGCGGGAGTCCTGCATTTACTAAACACTTCAAACTGATCCTTCCACGGTTGCAGCCCTGGAGCTGGGGGGGGTGCAGCCAAGGCCTGTGGGTCATAGTAGCAGATGGGTGTAAGTCCCCGGATTCCTGCAGCATCATGTGTTGCTGCTCCTGAAACTGGTTATTGCCAGCAAAGTGCTGTGTTTTGAACACTAGAGAGCAGTGGGCCTTTGCAGGGACGGCACTGCCTGCCCTGCCCAGGCTCTGTGCTTCTGCATCCTCCATCTGGGGGAAACCAGCCTTAAGCTGCTTGAGGGGGCTGTGGCTGGGAGCGGGGCTCAGGCCTGCATGTCCCGCGGGAGGTCCTGCCTGCGGCCGCCCTTGCAACTGTGGTGGGCACAGACCCCTTCTCTGGCAGTGGCTCCCTGCTCCCCCAGCCCAGTTTTGCAGAGACCTGTCCCGGGGTGGAGGACGGGGATTCCCCCCCTCACAGCCGGGGCGTCCCCAGCTGTGTGCCCTCCTGAATCGCTCCTGCTGCCCTGGCTGGGCCCTGGGGCACCGACAAGCAAAACCAGGGCAAATGTAGCATGGCAAGGCTCAGTTCTCCGAGGCCTCCCTGCCTTTCCCTGCCTGACCCTCAGCTTTCCCTACTGGAGACGCCAGCGACCAGAGGAGCAGGTTTCTTTAAAAAAGGGAGATGCTGTATGCGGCTTTGCACCAAGCTGCCCATCCAACACATACCCAAAGGCTTTGTGTTTATTTTCCTAGATAATTCAAGGACTGAAAAATGAACTTTCTAAGTTCACCTGAGTTACTCCAGGTTGATATTTAATGAGAACAGGAACCTTTGGTAGCTGGGGCAACACCATCCTGGCTGTGCATTCAGTAATAGAGACACTTGATAATGAGGGCGTAACTGCACAGACACGGTCTGGCTTTAACCAAATCACAAGCTCGTGCAATTTCAGATGCACAGCCTAGTCCCTTGTCACCTCTGATTTTTCACTAACTTTTTTGCACATCAAATGCAAAAACCCTCGCTCATACCTCTCTACCCATCTCGCCCTGACTGGGAGGGGTGTTTAATGAGCCCCCACATATAAAAGGAAGGGAAGAGGGAGGAAATCGTTATTTAGCCCAAATCCGAAGGCTGTGACTGGCACTTTCATTAAGGGAAGTTGATTAACTGATGCTGATTGTGCTTATTGCTCTTCCTGGCTGCTGCTGGGGCTGGGGCAGCTGCGGCTGTGCTGCACAGAGGTGCCGGGCTGCAAGGCCTGGCTCATTGGGTCCTGCTCTCCAGGATGCTCAGCCAATGTGTCCATGATTCACAGGCACCTGGGGAGAAAACAACAAGCAGCTCCAAACAAACCACATGCTGCTCCTGAGTGCAAGGGTGGTGCGAGGGGTGCAGAGGTGAGACCTGCGCCTGGGGAGCGGGCAGTGGGGAAGGACCACTTCTTGGGCACCAAAGCAAGAGGAGTTTTAATTAAACAAAGTTGGCAGCTTTTAGTCCAGTAATCTCCATTTCATAGGGTGTGCTGCAAAAGCGTGCTCTCAGAAACTTAATGTTGTGTGAAACTCTCGTAATTAGGAGGAATGGGGCCAACGTGTCCATCCCTCACAACATCACAGGGTGCAGACAGAGGTAACCGAGGCCATGATTTCAGTTCAGGTTCTTTGTTATGTAGGGGTCCGGAGTGCAGCCTGGGTGAGGGTGGCCCCCCAGCAGCAATCCTGCCCCAGCAACTCACACGGGCTGTGGAACCGGCTTTGGTCCCAGCTTCCCTGTAGCCCCCTTGGGGACCCCACGGCCCCGCAGCACAGTCCCAGTCCAGTCTAGAAGACCCAACTGGGGGACATGGCTCGGCTGTCAGCAGCGGCTGGAGCCCCAGCATGCCATTGTGCTCACCCCTCTGCAGGACACCCGCAACCATCGACCCCGTTGCTTTGCTCCCCCATCACAGCCGGCGTCCCCACCACACTCTGGTAACTCATGGGTTTGTCAGTGAGCAGGTAGCATTTGCGGCTGGGAAAAGTCATTTGTGAAGAGAGGGCTCTTGCCTTCGCAGCCACCTCTGCAATTTAGCTGTTCAGCGTCTCAAAAGTTTGGCTCCGGCTGAAGCCAGAGTGCCAGCTCTGTATGATAAATACAGCATCTGCGTGCCGCTGCTGGGGATAAAATATTGTTGATGACCTTTCTGAATGAAATCTTGGAGCGCGTGGAGTAAATGTAGAAAAGGTCATAAGTGGAAACTTTTATTATGTGGTGAAGTCAAATGTCATTTCTAATCAGGTAGGAGACACCTGGGCCTGTGGCGCACGCCTGCCTGCTGCCGTGTCCTCCCCGGGAGCAAGGAGAGAGGCTGCCAGGCACACGCTCTCCTGCCCGCACGAGCCTGCCCGCACAGGCAGGCGTGCTCCTCCAGCCGCCCCACTGCAGCAAGCAGGGTGCTCCGGGGAGCCACCCCCCAAGGACCAGGCAGTGCCACCCCACCGGCTGCTCACAGCTGCAGGGTGTCCCCCAGCGTGGCT
The DNA here is from genome assembly GCA_013401275.1 of Pandion haliaetus. Taxonomy (NCBI): domain Eukaryota; kingdom Metazoa; phylum Chordata; class Aves; order Accipitriformes; family Pandionidae; genus Pandion; species Pandion haliaetus. Next base: position 56,714 of record VYZV01019455.1, read on the forward strand.
GCAGCTCCAATGTGGCTGAGAGAGACAAAACCCAGAGTGAGCAAAATTAGCCCGGAAAATAGGGGCAGCTCTGGCAGATCTCGTCTTAAAGAGAACCCGAGGGAGCATTTGGGGGTTGTTACTATTATTACTAGTTTGTGTTATTTCTAGACAATGTGAAGTGGCTGAAATCTCATTCCTGGATGAAGTGAGATGAGGACGAGGTGCAGCGTGCCACCACGGGACCCTGCCAGGTGAGGATGCCTTTGGGGGGTGTAAAGGGGACCTGCCGAGAGGCTGGGAGACCATCTGTGCCGTACCTGCCGGGGTGGGGGTGACCTCACCGCTGAAAAACTCAAGCGCCTGGAAACATTCTGACCATAAAAGCGTTACTTGGAAAGTTCTTGGAAGATGTTCTTTTTCACAAAGGAGGCGAAATCAGGAAAAACTCCTGCGAGTGCCCTGGGCCCTGGGCCCAGCCAGGGAGCGGGAGGGCAGTGCCCGGCAGGGGCTGTGGTAGGGCTGGCCGCCTGCCTGCCTGCCTGCGTTTCCCTACCTGCGCCAACCGGGAGGGAGGGAAAGCGCATCTGTGCGTGAGCAAGCGGCGGAAAGGTTTGGTGGCATTCACACGGATGTCTTGCTCCAGGACCACTGTGGATGGATATAACTGTGCTTAACACAGGGCTTTAATGTTCGCCTTGGTGTTGCAAACAACTGTTTCAGTTGCACGAAAAGCAAAATGTAGACAAAGCATTTTGTTTTCAAAGGCTCATTAGCTGCGGCTGGAAGAGGAGGTGCCGCTGAGAGGAATCCTCAGCAAGCTCCTCTCTCGCCAGGTCTTCTCCTGGCTGCGTTTCACAAATGCTTCTAAGAATGTAAGTTTACTTTGTATGAATGCTTTAAGAAAGAGCGTAATTGAAATTCTCTTCCCAGTGCTGGGGAAGATGACTCATACATCACTCTGTTATTTTCTGTATAATAAACAAGATGGAAAGCCGGGGTTGGAGGAGCTGGACTTAACAAATAGCTGAAGCTCTTTGCATTCAAACAGAAATGACATCAACATTTAAATCCCAAACAACCCTGCTAAGATTACATTTGCAGTCCGTGTAAAGGGCCCAGACAGCCGGGAGCAACAGTGCAAATGCATGTTTGCATTTATCTTTTGCAATAAATATTTCCAGTTGTGTACATGAAAAATTACATAATTTTCTGGGTTTCGACATTTTGGGTCTTTAAGCACATACATCAGCAGTCTGCTAGGTTTGGGCCTTTCCATAAGGGGCTCGGGAATCAGAAGTGCTTTGCAGCCACGGCTCTTTCAGCGGGATCCATGCTGTGCCTGATCCCGGCTAGCCCCGGATGGGGAGGTGGGATGATGAAGCGGCTGCAGCGGCACAGCCACGGGGCCCGGGGTGGGCACAGGTGCGAGGGGCTGGGGCAGGACCCAGCTCGCTGTGCCTCGCCGCTCCCCAGACAGCCCCGGCAGGGAGCCGGGCAGCATGCACGCCACGCTGCCGCAGAGCCGTGCCCCTCTGCGTGGGAGCAGCACGCTGCCTTCGCCTGCCCGCCTCGGCTAGAGGGGCTGCCTGCGCCCTGGGACCCAGGGCCTTGTCAGGGACTCAGCCGGGGTCTCGGCTTGGCTGGCTCTGCGGGGCAGTGGCAGGAGCTGTCCCGTGCTCCATCACTGCCGAGGTGAGAGGTGTCGTCCCCCTGCTCACGTCCAGCTCCCGGGGTGCTGCCATGCCTCTGTGGGATGGGAAAGCCCTCGGGGAGCACTGTCAGGCTGTGACCAGGCCACCTCCTCTCCTTCGCCTGGGCACTTCTGCACCTCCCCAGGCCCCGTACTGGCTGCCGGCCCCATCGCTCTCCACCAGCAGCTCCTGCGCTACCAGCCTGTGGGCAGCGGGACGGCCAGGCGTTCCCCGTCCCCGAGCAAGCACTGCTGGCTTTTCTCCTTCTCCCTGTGCAACTGTGTAAAGGGGGAAAAAAAGCGATGGGCTCGTCCCTGGTGTCTAACGGAGAATTGGGAGGGTCGGACACGTCCCCATCAACAGCCGGTCCCAAGGAGTGAGGGCAGCTGCCTGCTAGGCTGCAGCCAGCTCTGGCTTCAGCTTCCCCAGAGCTTCCTGCTGCCACACACTCAGAGGGAGTTTTAAAACACATCCCTGAAGGCTCAGAAACAGCCTCCCGGGCCGCCCCAGTGCGCTCTGCTCCCACCATGTGTCCCCAGCCCAGGTGCTGGGGCTCCCGGCCCGCCAAGGCACCATCCCCGAGCCCCGGGCACGTGCCCGGCAGCAGCAGCTTGGTTCCCTGCAGGGGCCAGGCAGCCCTGGTGCTCGGGGAGCCTCGCCGGCTGCGCTCTCCCACCCGGCCGCCCCGAGCTGCAGCCGCCACGGAGGAGAGAGGGAGAAACCACGGAAAGCAAATTGTTTTCCTCTTGTGTTTCTCTCTTTTGCTAAAAGCCCCAGCGCAGTAATCTGAGTGGCATTGTTTAGCCAATTACTAATTTACTAGGAATTAACTTTAATGCATTAATAAATGTTGTCATTTTCCTGACAAATTATCATAATAACGCATTTTAATGGGCTGCAGGAGTCAGGAGAATAGTGGGAAATAAATATATTTTAGTATTACTTATTCAGTACATCTGTACCTAATTATATTTGCAGAATAATTACACTGCCACTACTTCCCCAAACTGTGTTTGTGTCAGCAGCACGGGGGTGATAAATCCCTGCCAGGCGGAGGCAGCCCCCCTGCAGCGGTGATTACAGCCCTTTATCACCTGCGGGGGAGGCCCCTGGGTGACACTGTCCGGCCGGGCCTGCCGCCAGCTGCCCTGATTTACTTACCTCTGCACAGGAGAAACTAATTCAGGAGACGGATTGCTGGAAGGACCCTCCGTGTGAAACATGAATCATTCTTTAATCACAGCCTACCCCGGGCTAAAGACTCTGGCTCCAAGGTACCGGCGGGGAGAGGAGGGCTCCAGTGCAGCAATGGCTTGGAGGACTCCCCTGCATCCCGTTGCGGACCCTCCGCAGCCCCCGAGCTTCACCCTGGCCGGGGGTGCTGGAGCCCCAGAGCCGCAGGGTTCCTGCGCAGAGGAGGGGGCGGTGGGACGGGGGGCTGGGTGCGCACGCTGGCTCCGTCAGCGCCTGGCACGTGGCATCAGCTGCCTGCAGACGGGCTCGCATCTGCCGCGTGAAGGGCGTAGAGCAGAAACTGAGAAACGCTGGGCCTGGCCAGCCCGCGGGCTTCTGCTGCTGTTTGCGGGTGGTGTGCCACCCCACGGGGCAGACACAGGGACAGAGGCAGGAGAGACTGGCGGTGCTGAGGGCAGGGTGCTGATGTGGAAAGCCCGGGGCCCTGGTGCAGTGACAGAGCAGCTGGCTGCTCTCGTGGGTGCAGGAGGACAGCAGGACAGGAGGACAGCCCTGCACGTGCTCTCGCAAAGGTCAGCGCTCAGGCTAGCTGTGGCACCGCTCCATCCTGCCACTTTGTGTGGGCTTTGACGGGTCCTGGACAGCAGCGACGAACCACAATTATGCGAGACCTTTCGATCATAACAGATTTATTCAAAACTCATGCATAAATATTAATGTCCCCAAAGATTTTGAACAACTATTTGGCATAAGCAGAGCAAATATTTAAATCAAACCTGACTGCTGTGCTTTGCAAACAGACGGGGCAGTTCTGCACACGACGGCACCTCTGGCAAAGCCTGTCTGTGCGCTGGCATTTCTGGGAGCCCCACGGGCTCCTGCAACGTGCGTGGCACGTGAGCCTGCAGCCATGGATGCCCTCCTCTGCCCTGCTTTCAAGGTGATTTTTTCAGCCATGCAGGCAGCTCCCAGGTGAAGGGGAGCACTTCTGCCCAGCCTCGTCCCGGGCTGGGGGACGGGGCAGCCCCGACCCCGCGATCCCTATCCTGTGGCAGGGGCTGGCACACAGCATAGGGCCCACAGCCGGCAGCATGGTCCGGCACCTGCCGGTGCTCAGGTGTGTTAGCAGTAATTGGCCGCGAGTTTCAGCCCCTTTGCCGCGTTCTCACCCCCTCTCCGAGGGCAGCGCACCGGGCACGCAATGCCTGTAATGAACAAAGATGTATGTGCTGTCACCAGACAGCATGAAAGGTTATGGAATTATAACTGGCTCCTCTTAGCGTTGATGAAGCATGTCCACGTTAGGCAAATTGCTGTTTTCCTGGTTAATGGTATTTCAGCTGCTCTCCAGGGAGCTGCCCAAGGGCCGGTGCGGGGCTGTCCCCCTCCTGTTGGCAGCCAGGGCTCCTGGCCCTGCAGGGCTCGGCGGCGAAGGGCACAAGCCGGTGGAGCCGGGGCACGGGGCAGAGCACAGGGAGCCGGCAGCCAGAGGTTGATCTAAAACCGTCCCTGCTCCTACACCTGCTACGGCTCGCGATGCGGCTCTACAGACCCAAAAGCAAGGACAATGGTTCATCCCCCAGTGCAACCGCCTGTGATCTGTCCTCACAGAGGAGATAAGCTCTTTGCTGTAGGAAATGCAGAGACTTCGCAGGTCCTGCCTGCTTTCTGATCAGGCTGTGCGCTAATGACACGATCGATGCTCATTGATTGTTCATGGCCATAATATCAGGATGCTATCAGCCAAAGTGGCAATTGCACAGAGACCCGGTGTCTCTGGCAGTTGCAGTGCAAAGCAGAGATAACAGAAGTCGGCCCATTCAGCACTGATGAAATAATAGTTCAGTCTATGCTGCGCAGGTGAACATGCTGCTGCACTTCATGACCGTCCAGGTGAGCGGTGCCGTGCTCCTTCCTGGCCAGGAGTCCAGGTGAGGAGAAGGGACAAAAGAGGTTCCTGCTTCACTGGCATCCCAGGGCGAGCTGCTGGTGTGCAGAAGAAGGAGGAGGCATTCAAGAGGTCACTGAAACGAAATTTTTCTGCCTCAAAAGCATATGGGGATTCTCCACCTGGACACAGGATGCTCTGCAGTCTCCTTCTGATGGGAGCGCTTGTCTCTCGCCCTCAGCTCTAGGAGGTGTGTGAGGTTTTAAGGCAGACCTCAGGGATGCATTTGGGCAGCCGGCATCTCCAGGGCCTGACTCCTGCTGGAGGCTTGAGGGGGTGGCTATGCCCCTGGCCCACGCCACGGCACACAGCCCGGCGCTGCTCTTGCGTGGGGTAGGACCAGGCTCTGGGCGTGCTTCTGCCTTTTCCCCTCTTCCTCAGGTGCCTTGCCCTGCTCCCTCTCGCGCTCCTGGCTCTCAGCTAGCATTCAGCAAACAAGGGGAGCAGCAAATATCCTGGGCATACCTGGAGCTTACGCAGAACTGGATCAAGGAAAAAAATGCCCATAAATGTGCTTTTGGTGTATTATTACCTTTAGGTTTAAAAATCAGCCCCAGTTCTGTCCCTTCCAACAACAACAACAGAGGGAACCTCTTGTTGTAAGGAGGAGCGGGGGGAAGTGGCAAATTGCAGCAATTTCCTGTAGAAATGGGCTGGTTTGAGGCTACAGATGTTGGCACCAGTCTGTCTAAAATAAAAATAATTGCAGACCATTAAAATAAAGCAATCTCTACAGATGAGAAACAATTATGCTTTTCAAGGCAAGTGCACGTGTCTTTACACCTAGTAATTATCAATTACAGAAGATACCTGCTCTGTTATCTCAACAGCATCTCCAGTTATCTTTTCAGGGCTAATTGCAATGGATTTAATTCAGAACTCAAACGCTAATGATTTTGACCTTTATGCTTATTCCTGAGGTGCGATAGCACTCTAAAGGCCAAGCAAAACTGATCTGCCTGTTGTTTGCATTGTGCTTCCCCACCTTCTAACACGGAGAACCTCCCTTCCGCCCCGGTCTGTCCTTCTGGACCTCTCTGGCCGCTGCAGGGGCTGGAGAGCCAGGCTGGAGCCGAGGGGGTGTGCAGCCCCCAGCCCCAGCCCACCGGTGTGAGCTGCGAGCCGGCGCTGCCTGCCCGGGGGATGCTCTCCTGCCCGGGCTCCGGAGCAGCTCCGGGCTGGCAGAGCCCCAGCCCCAGCAGGTCAGTCCCAGCCTCCCCTGGGGTGTGCGGCCAGGGGCATCCCCCAGTGCCCAGGCAGCCCAGGCTCCCAGGGGAGTGCTGCTCTAATGGCAACACCACGCAGCTACAGTCATTCCTAACTCCGGATTATGTTCAGTGAAGTTTGTAAATGTCCCTACAGACTTCTTCAGTCGAGTGGGGATGGAGCGAGGCTGGAGGGAAGCTCTCTCATTGCACTCTGTCATAACCCACAGCAGCCTTTGTTCATAAGTACTTCTCTTGTTGCCATGTGACGTTTAAAAATCACCTTTTAAATCACTTTGAAAAGCATCCGTTGAAGTCGGGTCAAGCAGCAGCTTTGGAGAGCAGAACCGTGCACAGTGCTGTGAAAGCTGCAAACAGAGCATCGCGCACCATGCATTTATTGCGTTTCAGTGCTTTCGCTGTGCATTAAACACAGGCGAGCGTCTCATGGGACCCACGACATTCACTCCCGGGCACCATTTCCCAGTCTCTTCCTCTCATTTAAATGTTAAGCGGGTGGTATGGGGGGCATTGAGGGTGGTACACAGAGGCCCTGTAGAAGAAGAACATCCCCGGGGTGGTGCTGGACCCCACAGTCCCTCCAGATGGATGCATCTGTGGGCACACCAGCTGCTCCCCTGGTGCTGTCCCCTGCACCTGGCGGGGCCGGATCCTGGCTGCTGGCGCGTCCCTGGGCCCCGAGGCTGCAGACTGCTCTGCGGAGCAGGTGCTGTCGGCCGGAGCGGGGTGGCCCTGCGCTCTGCAGACCCAGGGAGGGCTCCGGGCTCTGGTGCGGCCAGGCAGAGCAGCATTCCCTCCTGGCGTCGGTGTGGCAGCCATGGGCCACGCATGAGCACTGCTGCTGGAGCCTCTACAGGAGGCAGAGGTGGTGTTACAGCTCTGTGTGTCTCAGGGAGCGAAACTTTCGCATCTGCTCTTTCTTCAAAGCAGATTTGATCTCCACGTTCAATAAGCACATGTCCTGGCTAAATCCCTTTTTTAAAGGCCCTGATTTCTTTTCTGTCTTTTGGGAAGATGATTCCCTCTTGCCTAATTAAAACCTCATTTCCATGAGGAGCCTTTGGGTTAGCTGGATTCTCTACTGACGCTGTCCCCCGGCAGGTCTGCAGCTGCTGCCGGCAGCGGTGCCGGGCTGTGCCGGCCGGCGCGCTCTCGGCTTGGCCATGCTCGCGTGGGTGATGCCACCTCTGTATATGGCTCCTTGAGCAAGACTGAGCCAGCTGCAGGAAGGGAAGGGCTGCAAGGAGGTGCGGTGGGTGGTCTGGAGGTCCCTGGGGGGCAGGAGATGCAGTGTCTCTCCCCATTTCTTGTCTGCTGCCTCTGGCAGCTGAGGAGCAAATTCAGATGCAGAGGAATTGCAAAGCAGACAAATGTCAGGAGTAAGTGTGCAAGAAACCCCAGTGGTAGGTGGATTTCCATCGCACCCTTAACACTGTCATTAGCGTCCAATGTTTTCATTATAAATGAGCTTGGAAGTTCTTTAATCTCCAGTACAAATTGTCCTTATTACCTGCAGATGGTGAAAAACAGTACATGCTGGGTCGAGCGCTCAGCCCTGCCTTTGGAGCTGACACATGCCCCCTTCCCCTCTCCTGCTCTGCATTACATTTGTGAGTTTTAATATTTAATTGGTGTTTTTTGCTATTTTCGTCTTCTGGCACTTTGCCGCAGTCGAGAGCTAGAGGTCAGCAGCCTGTCGGAGTGGAGGGGAGGCTGTGTATTTGTTCATCAGGTTTTTATAATTCATTTGTTATGGATGCTACACCAGGCCTTTCCCAGAACCCTTGGCTGCCTCCCTTACCTGTTATTTATAGGCGTCTCTTTTCCTCCCCTTACATCCTGGGTTCTGGCAGCCTCGCTGATGGAGCCCGCCTTGCGGGGGCCAGGACCCCACAAACCTCCCGGCCAGCCACCGAGGCCAGGAGGAGACCCAGGGGAGACCCGGAGCAAGCATGGTGCAAGCACCACAAGCGTCCCCGTGTGACAACTCAGAGCCCAGGGGGATGGACACCCACAGCCAGGGGCACCCCTGTTTCAGCCAGCAGCCCCCGAAGCGCAGCCACTGGGTTGACTCGCTGGTAGGGCTCAAGCGCCACAGGGGCTCGTGCCGTGGCCAAGGGCTGAGCAAGGCGCCGAGGGCGGCGCGGGGGCCGCAGGCAGTGACTCACTGCGCTCTCCCCCCGGCTCGAGTCTGCACCGGAGCTGAGCTCCTCGCACCGGGCTGGCATTGTGCCTCTGTTGTCTAGGCAAAGGTTTCCATGACACTAAATAAAGTGAAATATGATTTTGCACAGCTGGATTCTGTCTTAGATGCAGGTTAGGGACAAGAAACGTGCATCCAGCAGAGAGCTGTAGGTAGCAAAATATAAGGGCTGTGAACTGTGATGGCGACAAGCAGAAAAATACCAATTTCTAGCAGTTACTCATCTGGCTCCCAACCAGACGTTTACTTCCAAAGCTGTGTCTTGTTTGCTAGTCTTGCGTAACTGGCTTATGCCACAAGGAAGGAGAGTGTTCAAGCAATGTCATATACTAAATGAGGAACCAGAGGAGATGTATATCCATGCCTGGACAACATGCCGGGTGCCCCCACCCAGCGAGCTCGTGTCATGCCCAGGATGCAGCCAGCAGCCCTCGGCCGTGTGCGTGTGGTCGGCAGACCTGTGCGTGGGCACCCTGAGCTCAAGCTAAACTGGGCTCGAACTAAGCTGGGACCGTCTGTCACTTGCCAGCACCCGGGGAGGTCTCCAGGCAGTGGTGAGGGCATCCCCCCAGCACCCCATACCCCAGTGCCCAAGCACCAGGGGCCCGAGGGGAACGAAGGTGGGTTCGCCTGCCCTGCAGATCCTTGCCCCACTGCATCCCCCGGCAGCCCCTGCTGAGCCCCACTGTGGGCACTTGCTGCCTCCCGGCAAGGGTGGGGGGAGCCGGCAGAAGCTGGCGGCCATGCGGGACTTCCCCAGCGCCCAGGCAGTGCCATGGGAGATGCTCTCTGGTTGTCCTGATACATCAGCTCCATGCGCGTGGGCTGACTAATCAGCCCAGTTTATTAACAGCGGTACCTGAAGATCACCTCTGCCGTGCTTGTGCGCCTCCCCGCAGCAGGCTCTGCAACTGCTGCTTGTATAAGGATTTTATTTGAATACCTTTAAGGTACAGCATCTGATGGGATCATCTCTGTGAAGCTTGGAGGGAAGCTTTACAGAACTTATTTTAAGAGGTTTAATTAAATGTTATGGGATATCAAGTATACTATGTTAATTCGTGTTAATTTGGAAGTTGTCTGAATTCTGGAGACTCAATTAGATGTAATTAAAATCCGTTCTCATTTATTCTTGCATACAAAATATATGCTGCTTTTCCACTCCTCTTTTTCCATCAGAAGCAAAGGGCATGTCTGGGCCCAGGGTGCACCTGACTTTCGGGGATAAACCCAGACTGGGAGGAAAAATCAAACCGCATTACAGCCTCGCTGCTTAGGTTGGCAGCTGGAAAAGAGCTTTCTGTGGTTGCAGCTCAACCGATTTCCACCAGTTTGGGAATAAGCAGCAGCTCCACGTGCCTGTCAGGCAGGGACAGGCTCGGCAGTGGGTGGGTGGGTGGCTGCCGGGGGGGGGCTGTACGGCAGAGGGGGGCTCTGTGGGAAACCTGGCAGAGGACAGGCAGGGCCAGGACCCCAGTATGGGGGGCCTTGGCTGCCTGAGAGCAGATGAAACGGGGGTGAGCAGGCACCTCAACCCCCACCTCCCTCCCAGCATGCTGACAAACACCCGATGCTTGCAGAATAATAATGCAAAAGTGAAGAAATAAATATATAACTGCAGGAGGGGAGCCGCAGGAATGCCCCAGCAGCTGGGGCTGCCTGCCTGCTGCCCGGCTCCGCGCCAGCAGTGCCAATGACTACACAGGCCATGAAGTTGAGTTCCTGATGGGAGCTCTGAAATTAGGAATTTGGGGGAGAGTTTGTAAAATGTTTAAGAGGCAGAAGCAGCACAAAGCCTCAATTTTAATTATTGCAGTTTTAATCACTGGAATAGTTTTTTCTGCCCTGAACGATAAAGTAATTGGGAACGTGAATGGAGTGTGATTATTGTGCAAATTACAAAATCAGAAAGAAGAGCATCCCAGTCCGAAACAGGCTCCTTGCTCTGGGGGAGAGAAGGAGAGCTTTGGCTGCACCACCGTGGGGAGGGGGCTGGGGGGTGGTGGACACACAGGGGTTGGTGGGATGGAGATGGTGCACTGGTGCTGGCCATGGGCCAGGGTGACGGGTGGGCCTGGGGCCTTCACAGCCCTTTTTGGGGAGGTCTGCCAGCTCTGCCTCCTGGCACGGGCAGCTTCTGCCTGCTGCCATCCTTGGTAGGCTGGTGGGATGCACACCACTCCTGCAGACGGCCACGGGCAGGGGGTGGTGGCCGGGCTGCAGGACACTGCACCCCGCTGCCCACTGCAGGACCTGCTCAATGGGCACGATGCGCTGCAGGCACCGGTTGTCTCCCCAAGCTGCTGGTGGCTGCCCTGGATGGAGTCTGGCTGGACAAGGGCGGATCGCATGCCCGCAGGGAGGGGGGATCNCGGAGCAGGCGGATCGCATCTCCCTGGGCAGGTGTGTCCCATCCCTCCGGGGCAGGCGGATCGCATCCCCCTGGGCAGGTGTGTCACATCCCTCCGGAGCAGGCGGATCGCATCCCCCTGGGCAGGTGTGTCACATCCCTCCGGAGCAGGCAGATCGCATCTCCCTGGGCAGGTGTGTCACATCCCTCCGGAGCAGGCGGATCGCATCTCCCTGGGCAGGTGTGTCACATCCCTCCGGAGCAGGCGGATCGCATCCCTCCTCCTGGCCCGCCCGCCCGGCCAGCGGGGCTGGACTGCCCCGAGGCAGGACAGCTGCAGTGCCCGGAGTGATGCTGAGCCGATCCCCCGAGGGCCCTGCGGGCCAGGAGGAGCCGGGAGCATCTCTGTCCCCAGCACCCCGGGGTGTGAGCAGAGTCCTGGCAATGGGGGTGAGCTCCAGCTGCCGGCAGCGCTGCCCAGCAGGACTGGCCATGGGCAGAGGGGTGAGCAGCCTATCGGGATGAGCAATATGGAAGTCATTTGATAGCGAGGAAGGGATGCACCTCCTCTCAGTCATGTTTAGGTAATTGGAAGTAAATAACTCCTTTCATCTTTAAATCGGGTGACTTCATAGACTAGGTAAATGGAAGAAACAAAATCCCGATTTTCGTTCGCCTTCCATGCACGTAGTAAAAATGAACCTTCGTCTGCAGCAATTCTGAGCTAATGAAAAACGAATGAGGTTTTAAATCAACCCAAAACGCAGAGCTCTGCTGCCACAGTCGCGCGCGGCTGCTGTAGGACAGCCTCTATTTCCAAGGCTCCTCACAGAATCCTGAATAATTTTATTAGATTTTGAGCAAGGCTGTTGCCAAAACATTTATTACCGCACCCAGCGAGCGGCAGGGAGACAAAGGGGTGTCTGAGGGCTGATGTCACAGGCAGTCATGGCTTTCTCTTCCCTTTCCAAAGTTTTGAAGGGTTGAGGTTTATTTTGTGGTGTTTGTACATCGCTCATCTGGTCCGAAGTGGCCAGCCCTGCCTGATCACTTCTTGTGGAAGGGTCCCTCTTGTGCGGCCGTTAAATCATGTCTGAACACGGCATAATTCTCCCATGTGCCTGGTGACTTCTATGTATTTGATCAGTTCAGATTCCATAAAAATGTAAATAATCAAAGCTCTTCTGCTATTATTTATAACGCCTCACTCCGGGCTGTAATTTATGTATTAATTTCAGCTGCAAGTTTCTGAAGGGAGAGAAAAAAAAGATTAATCAGGTCTGTGGCTGCCACTAAATGCCATTGCTGCCACTGTCTCCTCCACTGCACACACTGGAAAGCCCTGCAGATGTGATTCCCTGCTCCCAGGGGACCGGGGGTGCCAGTCCCTGCCCTGGGACCCTGGTGGGGCGGCCACAGTGTGTCCCTCGGGGTGCAGGGAGGGTCCCTGCCAGCCTGCGCAGGGGAAGGCTCCCGCAGGCCAGGGATGCACCGCACAGCCCCGGCTGCTGCCGGGTGCTGCCTCCGGCGGTGGGTGCTCCTGGGCTTCGGGAGCCTCCGAGGGAGCAGGCAGGACCCGCTCTGGTGCTATTGCTGCATCGGCACAGTGCGGTACAGCCAGGGGTTTGCTGGCAGAGGATCCACTCGTCAGCACTTGTCTCTGATGTGTCGTATAATCTGCCGGCTCATAGACTGAAGATCATGACAATCTTTACAGCAAATGATCAACCCGGAGTTGCTGGCGGGCGATGTAACACGGGTCGGTTTGGGGCCGTGCCAATGGCTTTCCATGGCTGCCCTGCGCACGCAGCGCTGCCCGCCAGCCGCCCGCAGGAACTTGCTCCAGCTCGGGAGCTTTTCCCTGTGTTAAATCTCCTCTGCAGCCCAGAGCAGAAGGCAGGACAGGGCTCTGCTCCCTCCGCCCCGGAGGCAGCCAGCCCACGGGAGGTGCCTGGCCGAGGCTGGGCGTGCGGTGCTCGTAGCTGGCAGCGGCCGGTGAGGTGAGCCCCGCGCAGCATCAAGGAGCTCCTGCCCTTGCAGGCTGCTTTTCCTTCACCTGTCACAAGCGGCCCTTTCCTCCCACACACTCGTGCACATCGGACCCTCCTTTAGATGGTATCGAAGCAGCCGTAACTGGGTTCTGTGGGGAGCAGAGGTGTTGGCTGGGATGTTTGGGACCAGTCCCACCCTCTTCCCAGAGGGAAAGGGGGAGGTGAGGAACATGGGGCTGTTTAGGGTGCTGTGCCGGCAGCTCTGGGGCTGCAGAGGGACAGGACAGCATGACCGCATGGGGTGTGCTCAGACCCGGCGAACTCATGCCACGTGGGTCTGCCTGGGGTGCTGCTTTCACAGCCCTGTGGGCCGTGGCTCAGGTCTGTTCTGCCCAGGAGCAGACGTCTGCTGCCAGGCTGGTGAGGAACCGGAGCAGAGGGGCAGCAGAGGTGGCCGCTGTGGGACCCTGGCCCTCCTGCACCCAGGGGCTGGGCCGTGCCCCCCAGGAGCGGAACCCACACCGGCTGCCAGCAGCGTCAGCTCTGCCCAGCCACACCGGGCTGGGAGATGCAAACTGGCCTGGCCACGCTGGCGGTTCGTCAGCCCCCGCTATTAGCTATCTGTTAAGCATCGTATCTGATCCAGACACAGCATTATATGCATTTCTCTGGGAATAAGCTCCTGCTTGACACAGTCTGTGATTGCTTTTTTAAAACCATGTGGGGAGGATCAGTTCCTTCATCCACTGATAAGGTATCAGGTGACAGAGGGATCAGCATCCACCACATAAATCTGCAACTAATCCTTTGGAATCAATATTTTTCATTAAGAACCTGTGAGAGTTGGGCCATTATAGGGAAAAATCTGTTTAGGTTGACACCTTGATGAAGTTACTCAGTTCAGGGGCTTAAGTCATTGAAAGGTAATAAAGAGCAAAGAGCACAGAAAGATCGAGGTGCCGGTTATGAGAGCTGGTGACGGGAATAGGGGCTTTATTGCAGAGAGAAATTACCATACTGATTTATTGTGGAATTGCGAGAACTTTAAAAGGCTGGCAGCGCTGCCCAGGTGTCACCGCCGGCTAGGGACACTGCCCAGTGTTCCCTCTCACGCCGAGGGCTCTCCCCTCCTGCGCGCCGCGTGCCTTGCAGTGCCGCGCTGTGCCGTGGGTTTGCTTTGTCCTCCAAATGCGTGGGGTGCCGTCCAAGACACCATCTGCGCTGCCTGAACCACTGCTGCCAGCACAGGCACTGCTGGGGCCGGAGGCAGAGGAGCACGGGACTCCGCAGCCGGAGCACGGGGACCCCCGGGGCTCAGGAGCTCCGGGTGGCTCCTCAGGGCCATCAGCACGGCAGCAAAGCCGGGATCCACAACAAAGTGGTCCTCCCGCCGCCCCGGGTGTCTGCGCCATCCATGCCCTGCATCCTTGATGCTCCTCAGCCGCCCGTGCCCTGCGTTGCTGGTGTTCTCCAGGAGAGAAGGTCTCACTGCCGGCCGCCAAGCACCCTGTGCCACCACTGCTGTCTCCATGAAGCGCTTCCAGCCGTAGCAGCGATGTCCGCCGGGGCTCCCGGGCAGAATTCGCTCCCGGTCGGCTCCCTTCCCAGCAGCACAGCCATCCCAGCTGCAGCTTCTGGCCGAGCACGGTCCCAGCGTGGGGAGCAGCCCCATGGCCACACGAGGGGTGCCAGGGGAGCCGCAGGGGCGCAGGGATCTGCGCAGCCGGAGCAGCGGGTGTCTGCTGTGCCTCTTTGGGAGGAGAGGAGCAGCTGCCCACCGACCCGCCGCAGAGCCCCGTCGGGAGGGCACCCTGGGCAAGCCAAGGCCGCTCCTGGCCCGGCAGCGCTGCCGAGCTCTGCCACAGCTCGGTGCAGATGCTTAATCCCCGGATAAACCGTCAGAGAAGGGGTGTACACAGGCACGTACGCAGCTGGGAAGCAGGACTGCCCCTAACACGCGGGATGCTGCTGGCTCCTCTGTCCACGGTACATAATAGCGTGAGCGAGCTGGGGCACTGCGGGCTGCCTGCCGCTCTTCCAATGCCTGGCTTTAATAACTGAAGAAGTCAAACTTATCCTGAAGTTTTCTTTATAGGTTAATCAAGGTTAATTGTGCACACTGCAAGTGAATATGTCTGGCCCATAAATCCCCAAACCTCATTAAAGAGGATTAAATGATATGACTCCTTTGTAAATCCTAAAATTTCATGCAAACCTCTCATAAACAATAACATGAGGCCCCTGACACCTCAGCCTCTGCTAATCCTGGTGCCCCCTCCAGGAGCGAGGAAGAAATGAGCTTCCACCTCCCTGCAGCTTGTGAGGGTGGGTGCTGCCAGCAGCAGTGGCATCTGCTGCCCATACACCCAGAGCCGGGCAGCCGGTGTCTGCATCCCGCCAGCCCCCGGCCAGCAGCCTGAGCACTGTGCCTGCGCCCGCGGCGCAGCATCCCGGAGGGCCTGGCTCACTGGGCAGGGTGGGTGCCGAGGGAGCAGCCGGAGGCCTCTGCCGAGCGCAGAGACGTGCCAGCCCTACCCCGGCGCTGAGCGCCCCGCTCCAGCTGAGCCGGCAAATGGAGGCAAATCGTAATCCCTCAGATCTGGGTAATACCGGGGAAATTCTGCAATAACTACCTTGGTTCTGAGCTACGAATGATGTGTTTTGTTCCAGAAAGATTTTGTTTTGCAACTCTTTCAACAATCATTTGTTTCCATCCTCGCCGACTATCCCTAACCAACACTGAAATGAAGCTGGGAGGGGGTGATACGGAGAGCAGCACCCAAGCTGGAGGGCAGCACCCAAGGCAGGCTGAGCGGGCAGAGCTCTCCTGGCAGTGGGAGTGCTGCTCGCCGGGAGGAGCTTGGGTCTGCTGGCTGGACATCACCATGGCCCTGCAGGGATGCTGCTCCTCTGCCATGCAGAAAAGACGTAAACCACCCAAATCTTAATGAGCAATTAAAACGTAATCAAAGGAAAATCTGTCAGATAAGGATTGTTGTGTGGTTTTATACTTGGCTTTGCATCTGTTTGTGGAACAAAATGTATTGTCAGCGAGATTTGTAGCCCTGAGATTTGCATTGTGGTTCCTGGATCCAATTCAATTCAGAATTGATGGGTTGGGAAGGATGGGATTTTTATGTTAACAGCAACCTTTATCTTAGATTTAAGCTAACTGCTACATGCTCTGTAAATACGTGCATGGGCTAGACACATTTCCTTAATTTATAATCATGATGAGAACTGCTATTGGTTCCTCTTCTCTCTACAAACATTCCCTTTCACCCAAGCACTGGAGTAGGGATTTCAGTGTCCTAGAGCACAGCTCTGCCCTGGCCATGGGGCCACCCGGGGCACCGTACCCCCGCCCTGTCCCTGCCTTGGCTTGCAGAGGCTGGAGTTGCCCTGGTTCTATCAGTGCAGATGAGGTGCCCCGTAATGGTGGGGCACATTTCAGTATCTGTTTGTTTTTTATTTCTGATTGACTTGCTTAAAAAAAAAATCTCAAAAATTTTCAAAAGAAAAGCAAATTTCACTGGCATTTTCATAAACTGCCTCTCTTGCTCTTTGCCAGTCACAGAGCTGCTTTAGCAGTGTTTTGGCTAAATTTTACATTTGGGAAAGGAGGGAGAGAGGGGTTGGGGTTGACGTTGTCAATGCTCCCATCTTGGAGTTCGTGCAATCCCTCCCCAGGCTTTTCGGACCACCCCGAGGGTGCAGGGCTGGTGCCTCCTCACCCCGTGGGGCCATGCTGCGTGGCAGGGGCTGGGGACAGCCGCAGCCCCAGTGGAAGCCCGGCAGTGCCCAGCCGCAGGGTCTTGGGCTCTCGGCAGCTCCGGGCTCCCCAGCGGCCCCGGCTCCGGATGCTGACCCGGGACCTCCGGGGAGGAGGGTGCATCCAGCCACCCGTGTCAGCCCGAAACCCAGGACACAGGGGACAACTGCTCCCTGCAGCACTTGGGCTGCATCCAGCTGGCTCTGAAAGGTCTGCAAATGGTGCAATCCCAGCGGTAATTACTTGCCAGGCAGGGAGCTGAGACCGCCTGCATTATGCACAGTTAAACACTCGGTGAGTCCGCCCTGAGCCTCGCTGCTCTGCTGCAGGCCACCCGCCCTCCGGTCACCGCGATTAACGGATTATGACATTCTCAGTTCAGAAGACACTTGTATCCGCAGAGTTTTGCTGAGCAAATGCTGCTCTCGGAGATCTGAATAGAAACTAATTGTTCCGAGTGTCTTTCACGTTCCTGATCTATTGATTAACCACCGGGAGCGGGAATCCCTCTAGAAATACTCTCCCAAACACTCAGTCCATATCACTCCAGCTTCTTAACTAAATCCCTTCCAAATCCTTGCAAAAATCTAATTGAGAGCTCATGCTGCTGAGCGGAGGTGCTGCAGCCTGACTCAACCAGTAAATGGCGTGTGAATAAGAGGGAGCCTATTGTTGCCTAACATGGTCCCATCAATAATAGATACCAGCAAACCTCTGAGGGAGCTAAAAATTTCTCCTTTAGGTATGAATTATGGATGCAGTTTAGTGTAATGTAGATGTATCTCAGAGGTTTTTCCCAGTTTATATGCTAGTAAAAACTAGCAATTTGCTTGTGTTCCACCTATAGGGTTTTTTAAAATAAAGAAATTCTCTCTTCTGCAATAAATTCCAGCATTAATGAAGGCGAAGACAAATTGTTAACATGCATTTCAAGCACAGAACGAGCGTGTCCAGGTAGGAGGTGTGCAGGGCTGCCAGCTGTGCTCCAGCACCGGAGCCGCACGCCGCGGGCAGCTGGGGGCCGAGCTGCGCGCAGGGCCGGAGCGGTCCCAGCCCCAGGGTGCCCATCACCTCCCCAGCGTGGGCGGGCAGCGAGGGTCCCTGGGCTCGGTGGTCTCTGCCCCCGGGTAGATTTTGGCTGCAGTGGGGCAGGGGAGGCGGGTGATCCCAAAGGGTGCTCAGCACAGCCGGCTCCCGAGGGGCTGCCAAGAGCAGGGGGACGCTGCCGCTCCGCGCAGGGTGAGGGGCTGCCGGCGGCGGTGGGCCCCCGGCACGGAGGCTCAGCTCCGCACACGAGTGGTGCTGGCGCCCATTACCTGCGGCGCCTGTCCCTGCCCTGATGAACAGCCTGCAGCCCCAGTAGATCTGCGGGAGACACTTGAAAAGCCCGTGTGCATCTCCCGGGGTCAGAGGGCTAATGCTTTTTTTAATACCCTCTTATAATTAATACTCTACATCTACAATGAAAGATCATTATAAAAAGATTTGCTATAACTACAGTAGCTCCTTCTCGAACACGTAATGAACAGCAATCCCAAGGGGTCAGCTCCTGTCAAAAAAAAATCCATAGCTGCAGATTCATGTTGGCATTTCCTACAGCTCCAACAACCGCTGAGCCACCAGCGGTAATGAACCGACGCCGGCAGCCGCGGGCCCTGGCGGGACCAGCACGGCAGAGCCTCCCCAGGGACTCCTCTGGGGTGGGAGCTGGGTGCTGCTGGGTGCTGCTGGGCCCAGTGCCTGCCAAGCAGCAACGCTCTCCATCTTGGCTCTTGCTCTGATCCCCAGTCGGAATCCCAGCCGGTCCCTCCGCAAGGGACTGAAGGGACTCCCTGCGGACCCAGGGCACCACGGTGTCCACCGTGGTGCCAACCCCAGCTCTGCCTCTGGCGGTCTGTCCCCGCCTTGCTGGCCATTGCCACCAAACCGGGGGGCACCAGCAGCTTTGCAGCTCCCCCAGCCCTGCCGGAGTGAGCATCGCTGGTCCTGCTGCGAGGGGCAGCGCGGGGGACCCCACTTACTCCAGAGCACCCAGGGCAGGCGAAGGGCCCATCTGGTCTCCTCCGTGGGAGAAAGCATACAGCGACAGCAGCGTTTCCACAATCTGGGACCAGAACTATCAGGGAAATTCCCAGTTTTCCAAAGGCATTGGCCTGAAACACAGTTTATACACAAAGTCTTGTCATTCAATATGAGTGATAAGAAGGCTCTTTAAGCCCATCTTTTGCAAACTTAATGTTTCAGTTTGCAAGTTTAATTTTTTCTGGTTTTTTTCAGAGAGGCGTTGACATATCTGTATTTATTTTTTAAAGAAAGAACAAACTTTTATAGACCTTCTGCAAAACCTTGTAAAAATATAATCTCTTCTTGTGCCAGACAACTGGTGCCTGCTGACTCAATTGCTTTTATATATGACAAGGCTTGAAAAAAAATGATTGCCATTGCCTAACTCTGAACAGATTGGAGTGAAGTGCAGGACTCATCAATCAGATGTGCCATGTCGGGCATGCAGAATACAGCACCCTGGTGCCGGCATCATCATGATGGTTTTTCCCTAAATCTTCCCTTCAGCCATTGCTTCCGAGCATTCCTGGCTGTTGCCGAGCGGCTCGAGCAGCATCATCGTAGGGTAATACAGAAAATGCAAGTGCTGCTGCAAGTCAGACACCGCTTCCAGCCGACGGCGGCTGCTTGTCAGGCAGAGTGATCGCTGATACACTTTTGTAGGAAGAAACTGTCTTCAATTTAATAAATATGTAAAACAGTGTTTAACAGCCCTGAAATAAACTGTTGAACTGCGCGGTCCACAGAGCTAACCTTATCTGCTGCTCCTGATGGCGCAGCCGTTTGTACCCGTGTTTAAGCGTGTCGCGTGCCTTGCACCTGCAGACGTGTCCCCACGCCCCACTCCTGCTTCTCTGCCCGTCCCCAGACTCGGTGTCTGTGATCAGTGGGCTCCTTTCCCGGGAACCGGGGGCAAGGCCAGGCTCGGAGGCAGTGTCACGCTCGCGC
This sequence comes from Pandion haliaetus, assembly GCA_013401275.1. NCBI lineage: Eukaryota > Metazoa > Chordata > Aves > Accipitriformes > Pandionidae > Pandion > Pandion haliaetus. The sequence goes on from VYZV01019455.1 coordinate 76,083, forward strand.
AGGGGCTGGTGCCGCCAGTGGGGAGCGGGGGGGGGTTGCTGCCGGTGTGGGGAGGGCCGGGGCTGGAGGCAGGTGCGATGGGAGCGTTGTCAATTAATAAATTCGGGACGTGACAGCCCAGTGTTGTGCTAAAGTGTAGGGGTGGTATTTCTTGAAAGTTTTGTGGTACATGTACTTAAGCAGGATTATTGATTTGAGCACGTATGTGGCGCAGCACTGGAGCCGATCAATATGTGCATTATTAATGTGCTGTATTTATACCTAGTGATTACTCATGAAGAAGTGGCCTTCACTGGGGCCAGAGTTCAGACTGCTCTGCTGTGATAGATGCTTTTTAAAATTGCTGGATTTGAGTCGTCGGTGCTTCACCCCATGGTCCTGTGAGTTACCCGTCCTTCGCTTTCTGCTCTTCCGCCAGCTTGTCTTGGCAAACACGGTGCGCAGAGCCACGCTGCTGCCACCACTTTGCACCTTCCCCTGACCTCAGAGTGGGGCTTATGTCCTGGGAAAGTCCCCGTCTCCCCTCGGCCACCCATTCCGCCCTGCGGAGCCGTGGCTCTCCCACCGCAGCCGAGCCAACCCTGGGCTGAGCAGCTCTGCAGCACGGTCAGCATGGCCACGGAGCCCAGCCCCGGGCTGCAGCCCGCTGTGGGGACAGTGGCACCTTGCAGGGACTTGGTCCAGTGCTGAAGCAATCCCCCCTGTGACTGCAACTGCCTTCTTGCTCTGAACGCCAGAAATACGGAGGGCTCCAGTGCCACCGGTGCCAGACAGGCTGCTCACCCTGCCCGTTGCTCTGGGACCAGAGCCACGTATGGAGTGGGAGGGGGCATGTGAGACCACTTGGTCCATCTTTGCCACTCGCTGAGGTGGGGAAAAATCATCCCTAGAAAGGCTACTCCCTGCTCCTGACCCCCTGGGTCCGAAATTCAGTGTGTGAGAGTCCCTCCTGTGCTGGCAGAGCTGCCGGCAGGGAGCAAGGGCCACGGCAGGCTGATGCCTCCCCGCAGCGTGCTGTCCTGGGCGAGGGGCGTCCGTCCCACTGTCAGCTCCCCAGCTTTCAGCTCAGCCCCGCCGCAAGCCCAGTGCCATCCTCTGTGCTTGGGGGTGTCTGCAGGGACACCGCAGCGTGAGAGGACTTGAGTTACAACAAGCCAGTCTGAACTCTGGAGTATTTAATTCACTAATTAAGCACAGACCTTGCAAGCTGGGACTTACTGCAAAGGGAGATGCCAGGGGGATATTTCTGAATGCTGCTCTACAGCTGAAAATTAATTCTTCGAGATGTCGCGTGGATTAAAAGGCAGAGCGAGGCTGGAGCTGGTAATTAGAAGCTCTGGGATCCTGCAGTTGCAGCCAAAGGAGCAGTTAGTCCTGGGGTGGAGACCTGCTTGGAAATGAACTCTTCCCTGGCCAGCAAGGCAGCAGGGAGATCGGGGGCCGCTGGAGTCGTGTGCCCACCATGGGCTGCGGTGCCTGTGATGAACAAACGCACGAGGGCAGGGCTGGGCAAACGGGCAGCAGAGCCCCGACCCCAGAGCCCTGCTCACTGGGGGTCCAACCCACCAAGATTGAGGGATGGGAGCTGCCACCCCAGGCTGGCCCGGAGGGTGGCAGGAGACAGCCCCCTGCCTTTGGGGTGAAGCATGCTGGCAGCGTCGGCTGGTGCTGCCACCGGAGCTGGTCGAGACCTTCTCGGTCAAATACCTCCCACAGCCAGCGCTGGCTCGCTGACACTGAGGTGTTCTGAAGGAAAGTGTCAGTGCCGATGAAACTCTCAGAAGAAAAACTGGAGATGATTTGAAGTATAAATGCCATCTTTCATTACAGCTCTCCCTCATTGTTTTGTTCTGGCTTTCCTGCAGTATTTTCTCTTCTGTGAGACACCATCACGTTCGCATTATCCCTCCGAAATGTTTCAGTGGGATCCTTCCACCGCCTCTGAACTTTCTGCCCAACCGTCCCATCCACAAGGTATCTGAAAATTTGACTTTGTCCTGGTCTGTGATTACCAACAACCAAGGAAGATCTTAGCCCGGAAGGGAAGTTTGGGTTCCCCACCGGGGCAGCAGCCGTGCAGCGCTGGGGGGGTCTCAGTGAGCTGCTGCAGGGCTGGAGTCACCCCCGGCCCACGGGAGGAGCGGGGCCCTGGCAGCGGGGGTGCGAGGAAGGGTCAGCGGCTGAGCTGCCAGCAGCTGCGCACGGGAGGGCAGTGGAGGTGGGATGGGAGCTGCCGTGGTGGTGGAGCTCCCGCTCTGCCTGCTCGTCACCCATCATCACCCGTCACTGCCCCACACCAGGCACTGGTGGGGCCCTGGGCAGAGCAGCCCGCCGCGCTTCCCACATGAGTGAGCTCTGGCTGGATTTATTCCTGTCCGCATTTGACCCGTGTTTTGTGCTTGCAAAGTTTTGAAAAGGCAAATAGTTACCTTGACTGATCTCCTTTTCTTGTTAGTTTGGAAACACAGCATCAGCCAGCAATCCAGATCCTATTGCTTTGCAGCGCACCCTCATTAGAAACACCAGGACAAGCTCAGAGTCCTCAAATCAAAGGCACCAGATCTGTGCAGCACATCTGAGGGATTCAGCACCGTCACAGGCTCCTGCATGTTAAATGAGTGCATGCAGGAGCTACGGCTGAGGCTGCTCACACTGCTGCCAGAGGGACGGAGGTCACCAGTCCGGCCCCATGCTGATGGCATGGCATGGAACCGGGGCCCACCAGGAACACAGGGCCACGGCGCGGCTGCATTCTCTGGTGCTTGGGGAGCAACGTGCCGTGAACAGCTCATGTTCCACCATTCCCGAGACACCCAGTGCCAGCAGCAGCCAGCAGCACTCATGTTTTCCTGGGGAAAAGGGCTAATTCAGCCTCACATCCCCCTGTGAGGTGCGTGGGATGCTTACAGGTCCTATGGACCCCCGGGTTAACAGCCACTTGTCTGAGCATGCTCCAGGCAAATGCCTTCCTGGGAATTTCCATGCCAGCCAGCCGATCATAGCTTTAAATCTGCTCCATCTCTCTCTCTGGCTCTCGTTTACATATTTTTTCTTTCATCTTGCAGCAAAAATACCAACTTTGACAAGCCCCTTCCCCAGAGGACAGCCTGATTAAAGTGAGAATATTCAGAGGTGGCTTTGGCTCATGCACCCAAGACAGCTCGAATCACCCATGACTGAGGAGCTGAGCGTGCCCAGCCATGAGCCACCAGCTCACTAGGGACTCCACAAACCGCTTTAGCTGGAGCCCTGCAGCCACCGGCGAGGCCGGGGGGGGGGTTCCACAGCCCCAAGCAGCCCCAGCACCGTGGCCCCCCATGCAGCATCCCCCCGCAGGCCGGGGCGGCTGCACCGGAGCAGAGAGGACGTCCTTGCACACACATGCAAGTACTTGCTACCAGGAGGGGTTTGCCACCCTCCAGCAAGACGTGGTCTCTGCGGTGCGTCTGCTCCCCTCCTGGCTTCTCTGCTGCGGTGACAGATGGCGGCGTCACCCCCACCTGCCAGCTCGCAGCCCCCCCATGGCTTTTGCGGCTCTGCCAGCAATTTGGGAAGGTGCCATAAGGTGCCCGCTAAGGATGAGCAAACCTGCAAGCCCGGGCAGTGGGAATTTGCAAAGCTCCGATAGGCAAAGGAGCCACAAGCCTGTGGAGCTGAAGGACAGAAAGAGGAAGGGGAAGGGTGTTTCAAAGCAAAGACTGGGGATCCTCTAACACCCACAGGGAGTACGGAGGCTGCTGAGCTGTGGCATGATGAATGAGAAACCCAGAGATTACAATAATTTTGTTAAAGAGTTCTTAGCTCTGCTCTGCTCTTCTGATTAATGGGATTTCATGAAGGGTGCAGGGAAAGGTCATCTGACACGTGTTCAACAGCTGATGACATTATTCAGCTCTGCCAGGGAATTGCTGCTCCTAAATACCCGCGGATCTGCTTCACCAGCAGCTACAAGGTGCTCCGCACAGTGCAGACCCTGTAGCATCACTCCAGCTGCACCGGAGCATCCCAAGCACTTTCACAGGGATAAGTAAACGTTTCAGACAAGGCTTGTCCCTAGATCTGCAGAACGAGGTGGCACAACCACCCTCGCCACCCTCATTCCCGTTGCTGGGAAGGGCCATTAAATAATGAACTGGCTCTGACTGTGCTTCCTATCACAGGCAGATGTGCGCTATATTCTATACATTATACACATTATACAGGGCCAGTAAATGTCCGGCAGGTCCATACCTGCTCGATCCCTTGCTGCAGCTGAACGGAGCTCAGCGGCTCAGCTCCCACGCACTGAACGCAAGTGGTTTGGCACAGGGCCTGCCTTGGGCAGAGGATGGGCGAGAGTTCCTCGAGAGCCCTTTGCCTCCCAGGACCCGCCGGGGGAGGCGAGTGCCCGCAGAGCCCCGGGCCAGCTCCCGGTGCCCAGAGCGGCGTGGGGCATGGGCTGCAGAGCGGTCCCTGAGAGCGGGCAGCGGGTCCCAGCTGTGTGTCCGAGAGCCTGCAGCAGAACCCTTGGGGCCACGGGGCAGTGCCTCTCCTGGGACTGGGACCTCAGCCCCTGCGCATCCCAGCCTGGCTCAGGTCCCCTGGGGCCGGTGAGACCCTCGTCCTGGTGCTGCCCCTCCCGACAAGCTGCTCCCAGCTCTGTCCCTCCGCAGAGCACCCTCCAGAGCACATCCCAAAAGTGTGAGGAGATTAGACAGATATTACCAGCCCTGTGTGTAAATCTCAGCTAACGACAGCCCTCGATGACTGCTCCCAGCAGCGCTGGCTGGGGCGACTGCCATGCTTTCCGCGCGCTCAGTTAATCACTGCTCTCCTCCACGTCTCCAGCCACTGCTCAGCCTCAGATTTATGAGCCGTGCCACCGGGAAGCACGGTGCCGGTGGAGCCGTGCCTCGGTGCCAGCCGCCGCGCAGCCAATCCTCACGCCAGGCTTGCGCCTGCAGCCGGCCCGCAGCGCCGGCTCTTCGGCTGGAGCCCCCGCACCCTCCGTCCCCTCTGCGGGGACCAGGGCACAGCCCCGCTGCTGGCACAGGCACGTCCCAGCCCTGTCCTCGGGGGGAGCCCGCTGCAGCCTGGGTGCTGCTCGCGGGGCAGCTGGGAAGAGGCCGACGCGCCACCGAGTCCGCTCAAGCGCCGTCAGCAGGTGCCGATGCCAGAGCATGTTCAAAGGCAGCGCTGGCACGGGTTGGCAAACATATTAATTACGGGTTGTTTTCCCGGGGGTGCCCACTTGTCTGCAGGAATCGATGTTTAGCCTGAAGCCAACTAAGTAATCACAATAGCTCTTAAAAATGGCACATGTTCACTGCCTGGGAGTTCCTCTTCTTCCAGGCCAGGACATTCCCAGCGGCTGGGGGATGCTGCAGCCCGCCGGGTGCAGGGCAGTCCTGCAGCACGCAGCGGTGTTCCCCTGGGCGGCGGGCACAGACCGATGTTAGAGACATTACTCCTTGTTTAGCCCATCCTGCACCCTAGGCTGTGTCCCTGAGGGGTCCTGACCCCATCCCAGGGGCTCAGCACCAGCGTGGTGGAGCGAGGGCACCCCTTCCCCACTCTGCCCCCTTTGGCCGGGTGTGCCATAGCTTCGACTGCTTTTCCAGTAATGAAACTTTTCTATTGTTATATTATAATCTGCTTGGTGTAAATGGCTTGTCCAGCCAGCCCTGCAAATCACCTGTTATCATTGCAGTCAATGGTGTGTGTCAACCCAATTTCACAGACAAACGCTTCTCTCACTGACCACGGTCACTGACATGGATAACTCTGATTTACAAAGCCAATAAAAATAAAATCACTGAATTACTAAGAACCACTGACTTAATATAGGAGATTAAAATCTCCAAATTTAGGGTGACTGGAAACCATTTAATACATGAACGGTGGCAAATGGGTTATAGAAATGTCAGCCTAGCCAGGGTCAGATGCCACAGTATGGTGATTTATTGGTGAGAAAAGGGCTAATTGATAAGTTACCTTTAACACTTTTTTTTCCAGAGGCCAGGTTATTTATATCATGGTTTGTTTGTCATCTTTTACTTTTGGGGTCAACCAAAATTTTTTTATGGTAAGAAAAATCTCAGTGGCCTGTTCATTAAAGTAGCAAGGTCAGGCTGAAGGGTGGAATTTAGCTGGAAATAATCAGGTCGGTGTGATTAACTACGGCCTCGCCGCCGCTCGGTGCAAGCCACCGGCAAAGCCAGCCTTCAGAGACACAACGCGCCGGCCACCGGCCACGGGCAGACGAGTCTTTAGAAACCGTCAGTAAATAAGCAGAGAGAAGGCGATGGGCAGTAATGAGACGAGGCACCTGCGTTTCCTACCCCATCCCTTGCTGGATGCTGTGATCGGCAGCACCTTCCCCCTTGCACTGTCTCTGAGGGGGCTGTGAGCAGCAGGCTGGCCCCCGCGGCCCTGGCCCTGCCTGGGGAGGGTCCCCAGGGCCCCCCCGTGTGCCCCTGGGGGGTGAGAGGGCACCCAGGGTGCTGCAGGGAACCTCCCCCAGGCTCCCTCTGCGCCTCAGCCTCTCCCTATTTTTTGCATGGTTTTTGCCCTTAAAGATCTTCCCGGTTTGTGTCTCCGCCCCGCCTGCTGTTTGCAGATGTTTGCAGATGTTTTCTGCCGTCACAGCAGGGTCTCCGGGCCAAAGCCTGCCCTGGGTGCGCGAGCAGGCACTGGAGCAGAGCAGCCCTCCCAGCCCCTTGTTCTCCTGGACACTCAGTCCTGTGCTGAGGTCGGGGGGTTGCACCCCCCATGGGGCACGGGCACAGCCAGCAAAGGACATTAAAGAGCCAGATGAAAGCGCGGCCCCCAGAAGCCAGTTAGAAGGGATGTGAGATGACAAATGAAAGGCTTGTGTAGACTTTAAACTTCACTCTGCCTTCATAAAGGTGTCAGCTGGAATTATTTTGGGCATTTACTTGCGTGGTCTAGTGCATCACTAGCTAAAACAGTTTTTTTAAATAATGGAATTTGCTGCTTGGCTCATGCATATAAAATAGCAAGAACACGACCCAATTGCATAATTTTTTGGTAATAAATAGAGTCAAAAGTGTTTAGCTCAGCTGCTGGCACAGTGGGAACACCCTGCGCGTGGGGACGTGGGGCTGGGAGCCCTGGGCAGCGCAGCCCTTCGCGGTGTACTTGTGACCAAGTCCTTGGGCCAGCGCAGAAGAGACAGCAGGTGAGACCCTGGGAGATGCAGCACCTCGGCTGCTCGCGGTGGCCCGCTGCCCGCAGCCATGGTCCTGTGCCGCAGGAGGGGCACTTCTTTGCTGGGACTGCACTGGCCTCATGTCACTCCTGCTTCGTCTGCACGTCCCGCACTGCTCAGCCCCAGCCCTCCTCGCGGTTCAGAATGGCAGCGCTCCTCCTCCCACTCCAACTGCTCCATCTCCAGGAAAGCTGCTCTCTTCCTGGAGAAATGCAGAGCATGAACCATTTTACCTCCATGCTGTTAAACAATTGGTGCATGAAATATGTTTCTATAGGAACCCCTACAGATGTTAGCTCAGCACAGCCCAGCGTGGACGGGAGGTGAGTCACTGGAGCTTGCACACAGTAGAGCGCGATGTGGCCGGAACGACGTGGCCGAGGCCAGCCTTTCACCCCTGCCGGCGTCAGGGTCCTTCTCCTGTGCCCCGGCACTGCCGCTGGGGTCTGGCCATCAGACCAGGCTCAGCTGGGACCCGCTGCTCCCAGCCCGCACCCCCTCTCCTGCAAGCCCGGGACTGGCATCGCCGAAGCTGCTGGGCTGCCTGCACGGACTGCCGAGGGTCTGTGCAGATGCTGCAGGTGGACGCAGGACCAAAGGGACCCATTTACCAGCCTCCTGCTCACCGGACACACCTCCTGCCCCAGCACACCGGGAAATGGACTCCTGTTGTATTTCTGACAATTAAAAAGGTTTGCAGCAATTAATGTTACCTGTGATGAGCCTGGAGACAGGCACAGCAGCTGGTTATGGCCCCCGAAGAAGCCGTCCCGTGCCTGAGCAGGGCTGGGGCAGGGCGCAGCAGGACCCCACACACAACACAGCCACCGACCCCAGCACAGGAGCCTGGTGCGGGGCCGCCAGTGCCAGCTCCGGACGGGGCTCGGGACAGGCTGGCCCTGGCCCTACTCCATGGGGTGCCCGGGAACCCCGAGGGACCGCAGCTGGGGGGATGCCCTGCCCGGGGCACAGCACAGCCCTGGGCGCAGGGATAGAGCAGCCTCTCCTCCTGCGCTGAGGCAGTTTTATAACAAGTGGCATTTTGATTGATGCCATTTGACATACAGAGAATTCCCCACAGCGGGCAGTCACTCACCCAGCTGATTACGGGCTCCGACTTTTTTCTCTAATTAAAACTCTCCCTCCCTTTTTCATTGCTTTGCCCCCAAACTCCCTGTTCTGGATCATCTCCTAATGTGACACTAACTGCCTGTGACAGGCAGCCGGGGATGTCCCATGCCTGGGCGGGCCGGGGACCCGGTGCTGGTAAGCACAGCCGCATGGCAGCCTGGACCCAGCGCCGCAGCGTCAGGGCGTGCGGGGACACCCCTGCCCACCCCTGCTCCCGCACAGGCTGCCCACGCACCCGGCAGCTGGGTCTCCCAGCCCCGGCCAGATGTGCCCCTGCCTGGCCAGATGTGCCCCTGCTCCAGCAAAAGGCACATCCCGCTCTGCCCCTGACCGTTTTCCAGCCGTGTCCGTAGGGACACAAAGACTGCAGTCTGGTCCTCGAGAGTCCAGTGTCTGGATTTTTGGCGGGCATCTCTTTGCAGTGACCTGCCCAGGGATATCCTCACCTGTACGGCAGGGGTCTTCCTTTTCCGCATGAGAAAGTCAGGTTTTCATGACTAAGTTGCAACGATTTCCCTCCCCTCCCAAATCCCACAGTGGCTAGGAGCCATTCAAACCAAATCCCTTTCCTTAATGTGTCCCACCCCCCCCCCAGGCAGAGGCCGGTCTGCAGCTTGGTGCAGCCGCTGCACGGGCAGCCAGGCTGCCTGCATCGGGCAGCACTGGCAGGGTCCTCTGGGCCTGGGGACAGAGCCCAGAGCCCTGCCGGCATGGGCCCCCGGCAAAGCCATTTGGACAAGAAGGGCCACGGAGAGCACCGACCCTGGCAGGGCAGGCAGGGCAGGCAGGGCAGGCAGCCAGGCTCTGCTGCAGACCACGCTCCAGCTTGTCTCTGGTTATAGCTGACCAAAGCGGGATGAGTAAAATGGGATTTCTGAAGGAAGGCGATAGCCTGTGCAGGGGGCTGGTGAACATGAAAGGTCTCACTCGGGTTTTCTTGGCACTCTGGGACTCATTTTTAATGTAACTGAAAGGAAAATATGTTTAAACACAGGATTTAACCCTCTGACACGAGCTTTATTGTGGATGACAGTAAATCCCTGAGCAGCAGAGCCTGGCGCAGAGGGCACACGTGGGGCAGCGATGCCGGTGGGGCGCAGTGCTGCCGGACCAGAGCCCATCCGCAGACCCCTCCGCGGGGACCACAGCCACCTTGTCCTCCCCCTCCCTGCTCGGCATCCGCCCTGGCCGCAGGCTGCCTCGCCGGTACCTCTCCTCTGCGGGGGGACATTCGCTGTCCCAGCTACATCTGTATTCATCCCCGACACCCCACCAGACTGGAAGACGCTTGCTACAAAAACATGTGCAGTTATTTTATATAAACAAGTTACCAAGCTGGAGTTTTACTGCAGTGGGTAAATACTGGGTCAGGCCCTCTCGCAGCAATGTCTCTCTCACTGTAATTAATATTGATTTTGTGCAGCTGAAATACAGCTACAAAATTTAATTTTGCTGCTAAGATTTTTGACATCGCTGTTCTTAGAGATTAATGTGGGATTTAATGAAGGATTTGGCCTCTCATCTGTGATGTTCCCTCATCCTGTCGTGTGCCGCAGCCCCACTGCTGACTGCTCCATCAGTCGGCTTATGGCAGCGCGTGGCCCTGTGCCCGCAATGCCAGCGGGGCCGGGGGGGACCGGACCAGGCACATGGCTCCCATTCCACTGCACTGCCTTAGAGGAGAACTAGGGCCCGGGGTACGCCGGGAGGCAGAGCGCAGCCCCTGGGACAGCACCACGGCCGTGCCACAGGCAGGGGCGGTTTCATAGCCACTGCCACCGGAGCACAGCTGGTCAGAGGCTCTGCCCACCCCAAGCAGGACAGTGGGAACGTGGGACGAGGAAGGCTCCTCTCCTCGCACCCTGAGGTGTGCGGTGGCTCCCGAACTCAGCCCTGAAACAGAGGTGGGAATTGTCCTGCCTCAGCTCCAGGTCCAGTAAAGAACAAGCTGGGAGGCACGTGGTCCTGTCAGCCTCTTGGCTCTGGGCTGGCATCAGGGTCTGACCCCTCTAAGTCCTGTGCCTGCGCCCAGCAGGATGAGGCCAGCACAGTCACCTGCACCTGCTCCAGCAACTCGGCATGGCATGGCACAGCATGGGACAGCACAGCACGGTATGGCACGGCACAGCATGAGACAGCACGGCGTGGCACAGCATGGCATGGCTGGGCAGGACTTGGAGTCCTCTGTCCCGGGGAAGAGCAGTGCCGGGGGCTGGCCCCCGGGCTTGGGGCCGCAATGAAAAGAGCACGGGGTGGCACCGATCCTTGCCGGTGCCTCTGAGGGGAGATATCACGTAGAACAAGGACCATGTGGCCGGAGCAGTTTTTTCGCTTATCAAATCAAGGAGCAGCTGGATTAGAGGATTAGAAACCAAATTAATTACTAATGACTTCCCTGGGCCCCGGGCGGTTCTGCCATGAGTCTCCTGGGCAGCGGCAGGCAGTGGCAGTGCCCCTGGTGCCGGGCAGGCGGGAAGGGGACCATTCGTCAGCGGGCAGCAGGACAAGTGTGCGGAGCCAGAGGACAGGACCTGGTCCCCACCGGCAGCCAGCACCGTCCCGGGGGGGCCGTGTGTCACGCCGGCGGTGCCCCGCAGCCGAGCCCGACAGCCGGCGGGTGCTGCGCCTGAGAGGCAAGGCTGTGGTTGGGGGGAAAGTGCAGCCCCGCACCTCTGGCTCCTGCTTAGCACAAGCTGGAGCGTTTCCACAGGCGTATCTGAGACGTGGCCCCCCCCAGCCCAGAGGGAGTTTGAGTCGGGGGGGGCCTCAGCGTGGCTGGGCCCTCCTCCAGCCCTGGGGTGAGCCTGCGCTGCTCCGGTTTCCCTGGGGGATTTTGTTGCTGGGCCAGTGCATGGCCCAGGGTGCCTGCACCATCCCCCCCGCTGCTCCCCACGTTACCTGACCCGCTGAGCTGCAGCAGGAGATGGGAGCGGGAGCAGGAGGGGGTGAGTGGCTGGTTTTGTTGGCACAGTTAATTGACTCGGTAAACAAGTGCTCATAAACAACTGTTCCTGTCCCCATTAGCCAGGACAACTGGGCTGCTTTCCATCTGCTTCCTGACCTGGATATTAAATTGCAGCAGATGATGAAAATATGTCAATGGGAAGAAAGTTTTCTTCTGCCCGCCAGAGCCCTTTGCTCAAGTGTGCAAATGCCAGGCAGAGGGACAGGAGGACATTGTGGGGAAGGGTGAGCAGGGCAACGGGCTGACCGTGCGTGCCGTCCCTCTGCCAGCCACCGCGTCCCCAAACTCCGGCCACCACTGGGGCACCCCACAGTGCTGCAGCCGTGCCGCAGCCGGGAGCTGCCGGTGCAGCACTGGGGACATCCACGGAGCCCCGGGCAGCCGGCACAGCCATCGGCCTGGCTCTGCCAGCACTGCCCGGGAGGGCATTTCTGCAGCGGCTGCGAGCTCTGGGATGCCAGTCAATCGAAGAGCTGGGAGGACGTTTTAGAGCAGATCAGTCTCTGCCTCTCCCTTTCTCTGGATGGAGGCTGGGTTGTATTTTTAACCAGGTGCATCACAGCTCGCAGAGGAGCTCCCCAGGGACATGAAACCTCCCGGCGTCCCTGGGGAGGGCACGGGGGCAGTCCTGGCCAGCGGAGGTGGCTGCGGCCGCCCCTCACTGCAGCCTCCGGGCATCGCTGCTCCCCAGGGCCAGGCCCACTGCAACCACTGTCGTGTCCCGTGGGATGTGGGGGACATGGCATGGGGACAGCTCTGCACAGGTGGCACTGGCTCACGGGGCCCCGTGCGAGGCTGGCGGCCACCACCGCCCGCTCTGCCTGCCCCATGGCACAGCCAGCGCAGCCCAGCCGAGCGCGGCCGTGCCGGAGCGCCGCAGGAGCACCCGTGCCCGCTGGGCAGCTCCCGGCTCGTTTCACTTGTTACGCTGGGCTAATTGGTTTAAAAGAGATTGCTGGGTCACTAATTATGGAACCTATTGAACGGCACATCTCAGCTTAGGGATACAATTAAAAGTTCACCCTAATTAATCAGGGGTAATTAACAGACCTTGCATTTCTCTCAGATTAATTAATCAAGGAATCCAGAGCAAATCAATGCGGGCAGGAGGGAAGCGGGGGGGAGCGAGCGGATGTCACGGGGGCGACGCGCTGCACGACCCCCTTTTCTGGGCTGGGAGCGGGGCCGGGGTCCCCACGCCAGCTCCCGCGGCCCCTGGGTCTGTGCCACCCCCCGCCCGCTGCCACCGCTGAGCCCCCGCTCTGCCCCCTCCTCGGCACGGGGCTCTGCGCGGCTGCAGCGACGCGGGACCTGGCTCCTGCTGCGGGTTGGGCCAGCGGCAGCACCGCGGCGTTGCTGCCGGCACCGTGGGGGTCCGGCCCAGCGGGGTCCCACGTCCAGCCCGCTGGGTTCAGCCCACCGAAGCCTTCGTGCCGGCTCTGCCCGGGCCTTGGCCGCGCACACGCGGGCAGCAGTGCCCGTGCAGGGCTGCGTGCCCAGGGGACAGGGGGATGGCGGCTGGAGCACCATGGTGTCCTCGGCTGAGGGCTGCTGCAGCCGTGCCAATCGTTAACGGTGGTTTGGCTGCAACTGCTTCATCTCCAGCTCCCCAAGGAGAAGTGTATTGAGATAATCCAGACAAAATGATGGATGTACATTGGTGTCTTGTGTATGGATCTGGCTCGGTGTTTGTAATATTTTGTTGCTAAGGAAGCCCTCGTTTGTGGTGTGACAGAGGACCCTGTGCCAAATCACGGAAATTGATGTGCTCATAGTGGGAAACTTAATCACCAGAGGGGAAATGCCCACCTCGTTTTTCTCATGAAAGAGGAATGCAGTGCTTTGATTTTTTGGCTCCAGTATAAACAGGGTGTGATTAAATATTGTTTCCCCTCTCTTTCTTGTCATTAATCAGGATATAGCTGTGAGCGCTGGGTGTGATGTGGGGACACTTGCTTTGATTCCTCAAGTTCTTAAATGGTTTTGTTCTCTTTTCAATCCCATTAAAAATAGAAGGCAGGGTGTTTCAAAGTGCTCCTGCTGGAGAGGGCTTCTGATCTGAAGGATGCGTGCTCGCCGGGAGACGCGCCTTCTGCAGCCGGCCGCTGCCCCGGCAGGTAGAGCACCGGCCGCGCGGCTCCTCCCGCACCTCGCACGTGCTGTGCCATGCCACCACGGGCCCTGGCAGCTGGGGCGGCCTCGTGGCACCGGCGCGAACCAGGCCTCGAGGCTGCGCGCCGCGATGTAGCGGGAGGGCTGGGGCCCCGACGTGCGTCGCACCGAGTGCTGGCAGGAGAGCACAGGCCCGAGCCTGGGCAGGGCACGAGCCCCCGCCGGCTCCTGGCGGCACGGTGTGGTGAAGCTGCGGCTCCTCGGGTGCTGCCCCAGCCGGGGCGGTTAGCGCTCGCTTCTGCCAATATAGGTGCCCGACGTGGGGAGGTGCAGGACAGCCCGTACCCCTGGGACCCTCAGCGAGGGCTGGTGTAATCGACTGATACGAAAGCAGACAGAGCCTCTCCTTTAGGTGCGTCCACTCCCCTGAGCTCGTGTGGGCCATGATGGGAATTACTATCCGCAGTAGGAGAGGCTGGGCTGGAGGGAGCTTTTGGTCTCCGGCCGCGCTGCCCAGCAGAGCCGGCGGCTGCTCCGGCCGCTGCAGGAGGGCGCTGGGATGGGGAAGCCTGTGAGCACCACGGGCTGGGAGCCCTCTCGCAGCGGGGGCTCTCCTCCCGCCTCCCCTCCGCCACATCTGCCGCCTCCTGCGCAGTCAGAGGACGCTGCAATGTCACCGGCGGATGGTTTAGGCTGTTCCCAACAGCCGGAGAGGGGTGTCGGTGCCGGTGGTTTTGCAGGGAGGAGAGCGCAGGCAGCGTGAGCTGCCGGGAGCCCTGCTCCAGGCATAGCCCATTGGGCCGGGCGGGACGGCTCCAGGCCCGCAGCCCTCTCCTGCTCACCCAGGCTGGCAGCGACCCACGGCTCCGTGCTGCCAGCACGCTCTGCCCGGCAGCTGCCTGCACACACCACACGTCCCTGCCCGCAGCTCACCCAGACAGGGAGCGCGTCGCTTGTTCGCTCCCACCCGCGTGCTTCGCTCGCTCGCATTTTGGTGGAAACGCACCAGAAACTGCTTTAAAAAAAGTTAATTTTAGCGCAAAGCTGCCACAGAAGCTTCTGCTGTTCTGCCTGTCACAACCTCTCGTGGCTGGTACAGGCACACCACCCCTCCCCGGGCTGCCCAACAAGCCCAACAGCCAGGTCCCCATCGAGCATCCCCCTGGAGAGACCTTGTGGGTGCAGGTCTCCTCTGGGCCCC
>VYZV01019455.1:106421-181533 GCA_013401275.1 Pandion haliaetus
GGCACCGAAGACAGGTCCCGAAAGTGGCAGGAGTGGCTCCTGCCCGAGTCCTGGCCGCACGGTGCTGCAAGCTGGTTACCGAGAGCCTTCACACCTAAACACGTGAGCCTTGGGCTTAAAACTATGTGACATGCTATTTGTATGCAAATAACTCTGTGAACGCAGAAGTCCAAAAATATCATTTTAAAGTCAACTGTAATTAAGTTTGCAATGCATTTCCCTGCTCTTGCAGCCCTGGGGATCCTGCTGTTAACGTAAAGATGAATGCCTGGATGACATTTCTCCCCCTTGCATGGTTTCACTGGTGATTTATTTATCTACTTGGGTTGTGTTTTGTTGTCTCAGCAGTCTCTGTTGTTCAGGAACAGCAAACACTGGGAGTCCATTTCAAAAAAAAACAACTCTTGTCTCATTTCAGTAATTTACTATGCAGAGATTTTGTGGTTTTCATAATGGATTAGAACCTGTAATTTTGTTTTTTGAATACATGGACCTAATAGCTCACGTAATGAAAGTCTAACAAGCCTGAAGATGAGCCATTAATGAAACAGCAGTTTTATGATTCTCCACCAATATATTGTAATAGTGAATCACTTATAAAGCTGTCCCGTGCTGATTTATGATGAAACTTGTTTGTGATAACAGAGATACAGCCGTGGTGCCTGCCGCTAAATTAGCATTTCCTGACAGTCATTAAACAATGGGAATCATAATCTGGATTTATGGTGTTTGAAGCGGAGCAGTGGGAAAGGCCAATTAAGCCACGTCCGTGCTCAGGTACCTCTGTAAAACAGCCCTGTTAATTTATGTTAACTAATCAGTTTGCTCTGTTTCAAATGAGGAAACTGGTCAAGAGGGCGTGAGGGTGCGCAGGCCGGCTGCCGTGCTGCCCCAGGACAGCGGCCCCGTCCCCTTGCCGATGGGGCAGCGGGGCGGCAGCTCCGGGGTCACGCAGGGTGCGGGGACTGCAGCCCTGTGCCAGCACCTGGGGGAGCGAGGCTGGCCCCGGCCATTGTCCCCAGTAGCTCCCCAGCAGCCTGGCGCAGACTTCTGGGCACATCTCATCGGCATCTCTCCATGGGTCACTTCCAGCTGCTCATCCAGTCCCCCTGGGCCACAGTCTCTTCTTGTCCCCACGTCGCCTTCACAGAGAGTGTCCCGTGTCCACCGGGGACCCACCGCGCTCGGCATGTGCTACCACCCTCCACGATGTCCTGGGTCTTCCATCACGGTCCCCTTGTCACGCAGGATGTTGTGGGCTGCTGTTTTATCTCCTCCCAGTCTGGGCTTTCATCAAGTTTCTCTCTACAGAGCAAGCCCCAAAGCTGGTGGCTGTGGACTGTGTTTTAGGGACCCTGGAGGTGTCTGGTCTCGGTCACTGGACTGATGCAGCTCTCAGGAACACCCATGCTGCAGCATGCCAGCGAGGCAGTGTGGCCGTGGTGGTTGTGTAGGGTTTATTCCATGAATAAATCAGTGCCTCACTCTCGCCAGCTGAATTGCTGCAGACAGAGTTGCTGATGTTTGCTCTCCCGGAGCGCTTCTGTCCCGAGGCCTCGCCGCGTTACTCAGACATCCATTGCTCCAAGGCTGTTGAAGTGACTGTTGTACCAGCCCCTCCCCAGATCCTTCCCCAGGTCCCCTTGCAGGGGTGAGCACCCACTGCGTGCCCAGCTGGGGCAGACCCTGTCTGGGGGATGCGCATTGCAGGAGAGCGGGGGGCTCACACGGCGTCCCACGAGCTAAGTTAATGATGTGCCTGCTCACGCAGCGGCTGCTGCCAGTGCCGTGGGGCTGCCAGGGTGCAGATGTGGCTGGAGGGCAGCAGCCTCGCTGCCCAGTCCCCCTCACTGCAATGCGCTTGCTGTGCACTGAAGCACCTCCCCAGGTCCATGAGAGGAGCAAGCCGGCTGAGCTCACCCCTTCCTCTTGGAAGAGCCCTGCTGCACTCCTGGAAAGATGCAGCGGGATGGGACAGACTCGGAGACACCGCGCCTGCTCCCTGGGGTCCCCGTGGCCAGGCTGCCTGCGTGCTCTCCAGCAGCCAATGTGCTAGGCATGTGTGGGCACCTTGTGTTAAACATACTGGCTCTCTTTTAAAGGAAACACTCCTGGGGGCACTTTTCACAGTTCCTTGTAAAACTCTCCCCAGGCAGCGCCTGACTGTGCCTCTCAGCCTCTGTTCTGCTGCACAGCTGAATCCAAATCGGCCAGTTTATGAACATGAGCCACCAACTCATGCTGCGAAGTGGGAAAAGTGACAGATGCTTCTGAGCAATGAACGTAATGGCAATAGAAGGTGCCCTTCCAGCCTGCGACGCTCCCCGAGGGGCTGGGGCAGGAGGGCAGCAGCCCCAAGGCAGGCGCCTGGCTTGCTGCGGCACTGCTGCCAGGAGGGCTCCCGTGCGCTCAGAGCTGTCATGGCAGTAGCACGCTCCCCAGTATGGGTGCTGGTGCCAGTCGGTACCTGTGGGGTGCTGGCCTCGTCCTGGCTGCTGGTGTTCCAGCCAGGTGCTCCCTGCCTGCTCCCTGTCCACTCCAGCCAGGGGACCCGCAGCGCCGTGAATCTGGCTGCAATGGATTTGATCATTTACTGTAGTAATACAAGACCAATTTATAAATCTTTCCATCCCATTAGTTTTTATTTGATTTGGATGTTCACATGTCAAAGCAAATGATTTAATTAGTGCTAAGCTGGGCTGCAGGGATGCTACGTTTTCCCCTGGTCTGGTGCTCCCTCCCTGGCCTTGCAGGCCAGCTCCCTGTGCCAGAAAGAGACGGGTGTACGCAGGACCCCGTCTCGGAGCCCTTGGGCCTGATCAAGCCCTGGCAATGTGGGTGATACCCTCGTGGGCATGAGCCCCACGTCCCCAGGCAGCCCCTTGCTCCTGGCTCCCACTGGAGGAGCAGCACAGCACCCCGGGGCCTCGTCCATCACCCCACAGCTTCTCATGCTGGTAGTATCGCACAGCCACCACGCTCCTGCATCCCGGCCCTGGCACCGTTTGCCATCACTGGGCACAAGGATTGTGTGCAGGCAGCACTGATTTCCTGCCTGCCTCCAGGATGAAGGCAGAAGACAAGGGGGCTGCGCTCCCGCTGGGTGCTGGAGACCAACACACTCCTGGGCTGGCGCCCTCCTCTGCCCCAGGCACGGCACTCGCTGCGGTGCCGGCAGCACAGGGCGTGCAGGAGCCAGGGTACACTGTAATGTGGTCGGGGAGGAAGCACGCCACATAATTGCAGTAATTCCAGAAGGAGCCACTGTAATTTCTTTTGCAAATGGCAGCTGGTGTAGGAATGGGGGATGAAAGGCTGAGCACAGGCTGCAGCAGAGGCTCTGCTGGGCGATGCATCCATGCCAGTGACCAGGGTGGGTGGCAGGACCCGCTCCCCTTCCCGGCTGCAGACTGAGCTCTGGTGCTTTCCTTACATTGATAACAACTTTACTGCTGATGGGGACAGAGCAGCCCTGGCTGCTGCGCAGCCCCATGCTCCCCAGCAGCCCGGCCGTGCCCTTGCCCTCTGTCCTGCCTGGCTCTGGCCTCTCTCGGGAGCTGAGCGTCGTGCCCCCGTCCTCTGTGTGGGGGGGGTCCCTTGGGGCTGGGATGGACCCAGGAGACAGCCATGGCCAGTGCTGCAGGAGGGAGCTGTGCCTGCTTTGTCCTGCCTTGTCGTGCCAGGAGGGGACACCCCACCAGCCCTGTGTTGCAGACCCCACCTCCCGGCGCCTGGCCTGGCTCCTTCCTCACCATCACCTTCTGCTTCACTTGCAGGAGCCTGATGCCGCGAACGCTCGACAGCCAGATCACAGTGGAGAAGACCCCCAGCTACTTCGTCACCAAGGAGGCACCACGGCGGATCTTCAACATGTCCCGGGACACGAAGCTGATCGTGGTGGTGAGGAACCCGGTCACGCGGGCCATCTCGGACTACACGCAGACGCTCTCCAAGAAGCCGGACATCCCCACCTTCGAGGGGCTGTCCTTCCGCAACCGCAGCCTGGGGCTGGTGGACACCTCCTGGAACGCCATCCGCATTGGGATGTACGCCGTGCACCTGGAGAGCTGGCTGCAATACTTCCCCCTCTCCCAGATCCACTTTGTCAGTGGGGAGAAGCTGATCACGGACCCAGCCGGGGAGATGGGCAAAGTCCAGGACTTCCTGGGCATCAAACGGGTTATCACGGACAAGCACTTCTACTTCAACAAGACAAAAGGCTTTCCCTGCCTGAAAAAGTCAGAGAGCAGCGGCTTGCCTCGCTGCCTGGGCAAGTCCAAAGGCAGGACTCACGTGCAGATAGACCCTGAGGTGATCGAGCAGCTTCGGGACTTTTATAGACCTTATAATATCAAATTCTATGAAACAGTCGGGCAGGACTTCAGGTGGGAATAAGTGTCTGGGAGCAGAGCTGCGGTGACGTGAGGCTGCAGTCTTCCATGAGGGGGGCCCAGGGGGGCTGGAGCCAGGACCCCCAGCCAGCCCAGAATCCACGAGCAGAGGCAGGCGAGGGGCTTCCCCGGCCCTTGGGAGGCCGGGATGCTCCAGGGCCAGCTAAGACAGGGGAAGACACAGAGTCCTGCCGCAGCCACTGAGGGATGCGTGCCCAGCAGGCGTTGCCCATCCCGGCAGTGCCGTGGCTTGTTCCATGGGGTCCCATTTGATTTTACTGCCACATGGTCCCTGAGGCCACAGTGATGGCCCCGTCCTGCAGCCTGTGTGCAGGCTGCTCCAAAGCACATCCCTCCTCTGTGTCCCAAAGCAAACGGGCTCTCCTGGACACCCCCCCAACTGCGGGCAGCAGCCATGGGGTTGTCCCTTGGGGCCACATCCCGCCACGGTGCTGGAGTGGGCAGAGCTCTGGCCGCTCCGCTTTGCCTTTCGTCACTTAAGCGCAGTGTGTAACCATGAGGACAGTGAGATGTATCTGCTTGAAAAAGAAGTCTATGAAAAATGTTGTACCGATATTTTGTCCTGTGAATAAAGCACAGAATCCTGCTGTTACGGGTACTTTAGTGGCACTAGTTTCCTTGTTCAGCATGTGATCCCTTTGTGTAAATAAAAGCGGCTACCACCGGTCCGTATGCATGGGCTTTTCTTAGGGCAAGGCTGGGCAGCCCTGTGCTGCTGGGGGCCGTGCAAAGCCCCACTGCACCCATGGGTCAGGCGAGGCAGCAGGCACAGCGCTCGGGCAGGGCAGCGGATCAGCCCGGCACAGCGAGGAGGGGGCCTGTGGCACAGGCCTTCACAGGGGCGACGGCACCGCTCAGGAGTGCCGGAGGACCCCGCGGTTAATGCCACCTCCTGCCAGGCACAGGGGCGGACGCTGCTTTAAATGCAAGCAGCAGTAATTGATGGTTGAATTTAATGGGCTGTTCTATAGGAGCCCACAATTACACTGAAATGTCAAGTGCTGCACGCTTTGCTAGATGGCCCCCCCCGGCCTGTGCACTCCTCCCGGTGCATTAGTCACCGTTGCCCTTTGATTTACCTCCCCAGCGGCTGCAGCTGGCCCCGCTGGAGGTGCTGCGCCATGGGCAGGCTCTGCAGGCAGGGCCAGGCAGTCCTGGCAGATGCCCTCCCCTCCCACCCTGCCTCAGCTGCACGAAGCAAAGCAGCAGCCGCAGCACCCGCGGCACCCGCAGCCGGGCATTGGGGACGTGCCTCAACGCACACGGGCCCCGGGCAGCTCCTATGCGATCTCACCCAGCCACAGCACGACCGTGCCGGCCTGAGCAGGGCTGGAGCAGAGCCCCCCATGCCTCCCCACTGCACCCCAGCCCTGGTCCCTGCAGGAGGGTCCCTGGTCCCCGCCTTCAGCATCAGCCCAGCCGCTGGTCCCCAAAGCCGGCCAAGCCCTGCAGCACTGCAGTGTTGGGTGGCACGCAGGCAGGTGTCCCTCGGCCCAGCCGGGTCGGCCCCCTCGCTGCCCCTCCTGCGAGCACTGCACCGCTCCCCGTGTGTCTCTGAGCCGATCCTGGGACCAGCCGCCCTCTGACTGCCAGCGTGTTTGGGGACAGGGCGTTCTCCCAGCTCGGCATCCTGCCTGGAGCCAGGATTGATGGGCTGCGTTCTTGGGCACTCAGAGGCAGGTGTAGCGTCGCTGTGCTCCCGGCTCAGCACCACTGCAGGTCCGGTTCAGCACCTCGTGAGCAGCTGGCGGGGCTGGCGGCCCAAACAGCTCCCGCAGGGCTCAGCCGTGGGGATGAGCTGCCAGGCACCGCACGGGCACAGCCAGGGAGCATGGGGTCCCAGCCTACCGTGGGAGTGCCCGCTCTGTGGATGCACACACGTAGCCCCATCCTATCCTGCAGCAATCCATCTTACGAGCCTGTTAGCAGGCCCTGTAATGAGCACCACTCTTCATGAATATCAATAACGGCTCTTGTTGGAGTGGTGTTATTTGCCTTTCCGAGTGCTGGACTGCTTGAATCATCTATTGATTTTCGTAGTAAATCTCAGGCATTTCTGTCAAAGGTTGCAATTTACCACTAGCGTCTAACTCACAGCCCAAGCCTTCAGCCTCTCCCCCATGCCTGCACAAACCCATGTCCGTGCCATTCTGCAGCCGGGCTCTCCCTGCTGCAGGGAGCAGCCCAGGAGCAGCTGGATGGGCTGGGAGGCTCCCACCACATTTGCCAGTGCAGCGTGGGTGCTGCGGCGGGGCCGGTGCTTCGATGTTAGGTTCCCCACGTGCTTGGTGGCAGAACAGCCCAAGGTACGGCAGGACAGGGACAAAACGCCCTTCCCAGGTCCCCTCCGCCAGTTGCCAGTGCAGAGCTGGCCACAGCAAGGGCGATTCCTGCTCAGCCCCACTCAGACTCATCCTCCGGCAGCACTGGGGCCATAGGGAAAGTGCCTGGGGAGAGCGGCAAAAGGGCCACGGGGGTCCTCCCAGGTTGGCTGTGACCCAGGAGGGCACAGTGTCACCCCATGGTGTATGGGACACAGGCACCCCCCGAGCCGGTGACCCAAAGGGGCATGTTTCACTCTGAAACCTGTGCTTTCTGCTGGGGCTGCACCAGGCAGATGCGGCACAGGGCGGGATCGACCTGAGCCCAGCCCGAGCAGCCCCTTGGCTCCGCGCACCCTGGGGTCACGCTGGCACGGGGACTGTGACAAGTGCCCAGGAAAGGGGACACGCCTGGGTGGGACCAGGGGCTCATTTTGGGAGAAGGCTGCTCCCCCCCACCTCGTGCTCCAGTGCTCCCTGCATGCACCGGAGGCTTCCCTGCGGAGGGGTCAGCCGCGGGGCTGCTGGAGTCCCCACTGACTTGTTGATGTGTCCGGAGCCCCGTGCCGGCAGGACCAGGGCACAGGTGACTGCGGGGAGCCACGGCCCCAGGCACCCTCTGTCCTCTGGCACGGGGCTGGGGGATGCTTCGGAGCGATGGACGGTGGCCGTGTGGGGATGGAACACAACCACGGACCAGTTTAAGAGGCCTTACTCGCAGTGATTACTGTCCAGCAAGTGCTAATAGGAAAAAAGTGGAGGTAATTAATGGAGATCTAATAGAGCCCTATCTGCATCTCTTCCGCTATCAAGCAGCAGCCACAGGAGCTGTGGGGGAAACCAGCAGTGAGGGTACCCAGAGCCAGCTGCGGACAGGCAGAGGGAGAGCAGGGGATTAACAGCCGTCTACAGGAAGATGGGATATTTTCTTGTATGATTTTTCCTTTAAAGGAGAAAAACATTCACAGCGAGACTCACAAATCCCAGCCTCGCAGTAGAAAAGCCATTTCCAATCCACTCTAAGGAGGCAGAAGGTGCTGGGTTAGATTGATCCCCCTGACAATACTGTATTAGTGGGAAATTAGAGCTGGAGCCTGAGGAAACCGCTGCAATATCAAACAATTACTTTACATTTGTCCTTACAAATGGAGGGAGCAGAAATGTGCTTAAATCAAGTATTAGATTTCCAAAGGGTAAGCAAATGAGGGCTCGGGAAGGGCTGTACTGAAAATGCTTATCACATTAGGAGCTCTTGAAACGCGGTTTAAAAAGCCCCAGAGTAGGTCTGCATTCCAAAGAGGCAGGGCAGGGGGGTCGGTAAGGGCACCGCGCAGCGCTGGTTTGGTGACGCCGATGCCGAGCAGAGGGGCTGCCAGAGGGAGCCCCCCCCCCGGCTTGGCCAGCCTGGGTCCTCCCCGCCGTGAATACCCCTAGCCTGGGGGACGTGGGGGGCCAGAGCCACCGCTCCGGCCACGACAGCCAGCTCGAGGGCCCAGGGTCCCCAAAACGCCTCTTCCTGGCTCCTACAAGGCACATGCCATCCCCGCCTCGCCGCCCCAGCCTCCGTGCAGGCAGGGGCCGCACAGCCCCTGGGCGGGCAGAGGCTCTGGGGGAGCAGCCGGGGTTCCCTGCGAGCCGGTGGGCAGGCAGAACCAGCGGGCAGGGCCGCGGTGCTGCCCTCGCTCTCAGGACAGTCGCTCACCTCCACACCGCAAACAAGCAACACATCTGCTGAGCACGGGTCCTGCTCCAGCCACCGCTGCCCGAGCAGCGAGGCCCTACGTGAGCACCACATGCATCGCTGGCCTCCCCCCGCGAGCCCCCCCACACAGGCCGGTCCTGCCAGACGCGACAGTACGATTTCCAGCAGACCAGTTTAGCTGGACTAATCCCCTCCCAGTGGCTAAATTTGCTCAGAGCTGTGGCTTTGCGAGCGCCGTGAGATCCGGCCAAGGCACGCGGGGCCGCGGCCGGGAAGGGAGGAGAGCCGTTGGGCGAAAGGGTGGGACTGGCTCAAGGTCCAGCCATAGTGTGTGTGGCAACGCCTAAACCAGAGGACGGTTTCCAGCCGCCCAGGGAGGGGGGCTCTGGCGCAGCAGGGGTTGGCAGCGGTGCTCAGTGTGCCGGGATTGCCACCTGCGAGGAGCAGGAGGGCCGCGGTGCGGGGCCGTGCCTGCGTCCCTGGAGGAGCGGGAGTGTCGGGGGGTGTACGTTGGGCTCTTCCACGGCTGCCGTCGGTGACCGTTCAGGTCCGCTCACAAAACGTGTGGTACGGCCCTGAGCGGGAGCCTGACCCGTGGTGCAATTACAGGGAATTGGCTTTGTGAAAAGTGTGTCCTGCGTTATCCAGCTGCCACCCCGAGCAGCTCCCACACCATTAAATGGCTGCAACAATCAGAAGGAAAATGCTTTCTTTAAGTGCGAACTTTATAAGCCAGCGTGTAAATTGTAACGACCACTGTGTAATTTTTACTGGGCTGGAAGGTGCGCGACTTAAGGCAACTGTTTCTTTGCAAAAGGTGACGGAGAGCCTTGCTAGAGCGTACTGCAAAGCCTTGATGAAAGCGTCCCAAGACGGGATGGCAAGGGGACTTTTTGCTGACCTGATTAACGTGCGTGCCAGGTTCAAAGTGCTGAACCCCACTTGCCCGCAGAGGAGGGTTGGGCTTCAGTAACAGGAGGCCAGAACTGGAGCTGAGCACGCAGGGACACAGCAATGCCCTGCAGCCGTGCGGGTGGCCGGACCCTGCCCCGGGGCTGGGCACCCCACGTGCAGGCTGTTGGGGTGACCCACGGGGTTCGTGTCCCACCAGCGAAGCCGGCAGCAGAGGCACAGGGCACTGGCTATGTCAGGAGGTGCCAAGAGACACTTGACGCAGATCGGCAGGAGGGTGCACGCGACCGTGCGAAGCCATCCCTGGTGCAGCACATCCCGTGGTCCCCGCTTCCCCAGCGGCACGGCCACAGCCGTTGCGTGCAACATGTTTTGATCGGTTCACTCAGGCTCAAACCCCAGAGAGCAGCTGTTTAATATTTATCAGCTCATAAATACTTAAACATAATGAACGCGACCTAAGTGGTCCCTGATCCTGTTCCTGCTGAAGAGCTCTTGAGACGCACTTGGTCAAAGGAAACCTTCCCAGGGCTCATTTACATCGCTGGCAAGTGCCCTGCCCTGCCCCACAGAGAGAAGAGCCGCCGGCACATCCCCAGGAGCCGCAGCACCGCTCCTGCCCGGCAGCAGCCTCTCCTCCCCTAAACGCCCCCTCCCCGGGGGGACCATCCCAGGACCCCCCCGTCAGAGACGTTAACTTCAATTTAGCATCTCTGCGAGTTATTTACCTTCCCTGTCTCTTGATGAGGAGACCCTAACCCCAGGTGTGAGCTGCCCTGGGAGCACTGCAGTTATTCTCTACTAGCAGGCAAGTGCCCAGCGGCCCTGGCCAGGAGGAGCTGGCTCGGCAGCGAGCTCCACACCAGCAAGCTTGAGCTGCGGCGCTGGACCGGCACGTTAAATTAAGCCCAAGTATTCTTGGTTGCACGAGGAGCATCATTCATCTGACCAAGGTGCGATCACAGCACCATGAGCACTGAGAAAATTTGATTAACTTCTTATTAATGAATATAATTCAGTTTCACTGCTGGAGCCACGCTTATTGGCAGCAGTGGGGATGGAGAATGCAGGGAAGGCCCTCGGAGCGGTGTGCGGGGGCAGCCCTGCAGTGGGGGACCCCCAGCCCTGTCCCCCGCCACGATGCTCCGGAGCTGGACCCCCGGCCGGTGTTGGCTCTTACAATCCCCCTGGCCATGGCTGTGCCTCTGCACCGAGCTACACACATTTCTAACACACCCTCTCCCTCCACCCAACACGGAGCTGAGCAGCAAATAAATACGATCGTTAACAGAAACCTCTAACCCCTTGGAAATGATTACGGCTCGGGAAGAGCTGGGATGCTGATACATTCAAGTAGGTCAAGTTTCCTCCTATTATTTTATCAGGCTGCAGCAAGCGACAGAAACATGCTGTTGGCTGAACCCCCAGGCTCTGCCACTGCTGCCCAGGACGGGTGCATCTGCGACAGCACCCAGCAATGCCAGCACCCGCCTGCCTGGTCAGCGCAGAGGCAGCGCAGACACAAAGGACGGGGTGCCAGCTCTGTGCCCACAGTGATCCCGGAGCCAGCAGGCATCCCTCCGCAGCGCAGGTCCCACGCACAGGCTGTGGGAGCTGCACCCCGCTTCCCGTCCTCCCCTTCCCCAGCAGGAACCCTCCAGCCTCTCCCAGCAAAGGTGTCTCCACCGAGCTCCCAGGAACCGCTAGCCTCCGACTCCCAAATCTGCTCTCCTTCCTCCCAGCCCCACTCTCCTGCCCGTGGGCACTTGGAGGGGGGCAGGCAGCTGCCCATGTGCAGTGAGTCCCCACGGCCGACCCCTGCCTGCCTGCAGCACGAGGGGGTGACAAGCTGTGCAAAGGAGGAGCTGACGTCTGTCCCTGAGGCTGCCAGCCGAGCTGCTGGTGCCAGCCTGCCCGCCGGCTCTCCCAGTGACTTGCCTCCGCGCACAACTGATTAACACATTTCATTTGCTTTGAAAGTTTTCCAAGTTCTTCTACAAGCTCTGCTCAGTGCTCCAGCAAACAGGAGCATGTGGAAATGAGAGGAGCTGATGGTATCAATACTGCACTGAAGTCCAGGCATCACTGCATAATTCATTACCTGACAGCTAATTAGCCGGCAGGTCCAATTAGGGTGACTCCTCTGCAGCCAGGGCTCAGGGCTCGAGGAGGGGGGCTGACACTTGCTGGCACACGGGCGGCCGTGCCGGTGGTTTGCGGGGCCCGGTGAGGATGTCAGCTGCCACATGAAACTGCTGCCAACAGATGGTGGCGGGTGCCGTGCACGGTGCACAGCGATGGCTGCGAAAGCGCCTGTCAAAAGCACTTTTGCACTGACTGAGGAATGATGCTCCTTACATCCCTGCAGCACCACTGATTCCTGCAGCAGCCCCGACGGCACAGCGTGGTGTGAGAGCAGCCAGAAACTGGGGGGGAAGCACCAGAAGCCCCGGGGAAGGGCACATATCACCAGCGCATGCAGGCGACGCTGCTGCCGACGCAGGGCCCTGCTTGTCCACAGGATCAGTCCCCAGCTCACCCGGCAGAGGCTGGCAGCAGCAGCCGCAGCAGGCAGCAGCGGGCAGGCTGGCTGCGGGACTGCTGCCGCCGGCCTGGGGTGGCTGCCGGCTCCAAAGAGGGAAAGGAAGGCTGGTCTGGGGCTCACGCCGCATGGCACTGGGTCCCCGGCCAGTCCTGAGCCATGGCATCAGGCAGGTCCACGCTGGCACTGGCAGGGTCAGCGCAGCTCCCTGCTAACCGCAGCCAGCTCCTGCAGCGAGCAGAGCTGTGAGGACAGCAACTTCGGCTCCTGCACGCTCCAGTGGCTAGCAATAAGGACGGCTTAGGTATAAATATTTACCCAGTGACTGAATGTATTCAACTGAGTTCATTCCTATTAGAGGATGTGTTAGTAATTATCTGAAGATGCGTTATTACCTGGGGACCTATAATCTGCCACAGTAATGAGTTCAAGTGGCTCATGTGGCATAATAAGCAGGAAAGGGAAGGTGGGAAGGGGCCTGCTGCCATCCGCAGCAAGGGCAGGGCAGGGCTCAAGGACAGCGGAGTCGCTCGGCTTCAGGGCGCTGCCGCTGCCGCGGCACCGCAGCCATGGGACACAAAGCTGCTGCTTCGCGTCCCGAGCAGTGGGTCAAGGGCGAGCCCTGGGCAGGGTCCAGGCAGAGCTCAACGAGCTTGGAAAGGCAAAAAGAAGCTGAGACCTGAGTGAAACCGCTGCTTCCCCAGCCAGGCGTTGCTGCGAGGGATGGGCTGCAGGACACAGCCCCTGTGCTGGGCACGGGGTGAATCCTGGCTCCACCGGTCAGCCCGCGGGGGCTGCTGGGCTCCGCACCCCCACAAAGCTGGGCTGTGACTTGGCAGCACTGTCCCAGTCCTGCCTGCCCTGTGGACTCACCCTGCAAACTGGAATTGACTTCACGTGACTCAACTAAAACAAAATAAGTAATGAGTAGGATGCGAAGCAGAGAGCTTATTATCCTCTGCAGCAGATATCGACGTAGCCCTACAGCTGGCAAGGGAGAAAAGTCCCCGTCTGGGAGACCGTCTCCAGGTTCTGCGTGCGTTTGCAAAGTGCATGGTCCACGCTGCCGTTGCCGTTCAGCGCATGTCCATCCCCGCGCACCGCGGGGCACGGCAGCTCCGCTCCGCGGGGTGGGGAAAGCTGCAAGCTTGTTGACGCCCAAAACGGCAACACAAGGGGGACAGTACCCAGGAGTGACTGGGATTCATTACTCTGCTGCTAATCCTGTGAAGGATCTAACCTGCCAGCTGAAGTGAAAGCCCGTGATCCATCTCTCGTTATCACACACTCCCTTTTCCCCTCCCTGGCACGTGGCACTCCTCGCAGCCAGGCTGCCAGCGCCCAGACCCGCACCCGGCTCTGTGGCCGGCACCGGGGAGGATGAGGGGGTTGAGGCCCCGTCTCAGCCCAGCTGAGGGTGACCCACCTCCCCCAGGGCAGGGCCGGCTCTGGCTGAGCCCGCAGCACACGGGTGCCCGCTCGCCCCTCGCTTGCAGGGCGCAGCCGTCCCCCCGCGGCCGTCCAGCCCTGGACTCGCGGTGCCTGCTGGTGGGATGCTGGCACGTTCAGGCCAGGAGAGCTGCAGCCCCTGCTTTGGGCAGCCTGGTCTGCTTGTTAATTGTTCAGCGCTGGAGAGACACAGCTTGGCAAGGTGGCGAGATGGCGGCGCGGGGGGTGAGGAGCGGGTCCCACCGCAGACCCTGCCCTGGCACGGGAGCCCCGCTCCCCCCCGAGTGCTGCCTGCAGCACCCACCACGCGGGCAGCCCCGGGCCCTCGCTCAGCCCCTGCGGGAAAGGGCATCACTGGTCTTGGGAGACGGGGGCTTCGGCCCATACCCTCCTCCTCACGCAGCTCCTACCCTCTCCCACCTTCCCTGAGTGCGGCAGGTCCTGCTAGATTTGTATATTTTAAATGTATTTCTTTATTTAAGAAATAATGATCCTAGACCAGCAGATAATCTCTGTCCCATCTCTGCCCACTGCAGTGCTGCCGTGTGATATTACTGTATTTAGTCACGGCACTGTTATGAGAGCAATACAGTCATTAAGCTCTAATTTCTAAAACAAAGATAAAATTATGTGATTAAGATCTAATTAAAGTCTAACTACCAGCACCACGAATCACTTCAGCACACAGTTTAATGGATGTCTTTTGAAGCCATCATTCGTTTTGTTTCCTTCTGTGGCCGGTGATTTCCCTGCAGGGACTGGGTTTGCTCGGGCTGATGTTTGCTTTCACTGTTCCTGCTTTGGCTGGGGACCACTAAAAATGTTTACATGTGAGCGAGGAGCTCAAAAATCCATTTCTAACCAGACAGAAAATTTCACTTGACAAGCTCATTCAGATGTGCGTCTCTGTAGAAATAAGCGGAGCAGGGAGGGTTCCTCGCGCCGACACCGGCCCCCGGCCCCAGGCCGGGAGCATCATTTCAGCAATGCCATGTGCTTTGGTGCAATTAGCACGAACTGCCAGCACGCTGGATGGCTCGGTGCCGAGGTGCCTTGTGGCCAGAGCTGTGCTAAGTGCCATTAAAACTCTCCTTGTTAGGAATAAAAAAAGCAAACAAGAAAACCTCCCTCACAGCTCTCGGGCTGTTGACTCTAAGGGACAGCGCTATAATAATTTTGATGGAAAGTATTGTCATTTTCCTTTTTCCCAGCAAAACATCGCCTGTTGATGTCCCACAGCTGCCTCTGCCAGATCAACACAAGCATTTTAATGCTGTCACTCCTGTGGCCACAGCCTGCCGAGGCGGAGATGCTGCCAAGAGCTGCCTCCCCTGGAAACAGCAGCCGCCGGGGCCACCAGCAGCCAGGCATGCCACACCATCGCTGCCCCAGCTCAGCCCCAGCGCACCGCCAGGCCACCCGCAGGCCCGGGCTCTGCCAGCGGCACGGCACAATTCCCCCTCTGCATTGGGCACGCCAGCCCGGCCCCAAGGAGCCCATCCTAGAGACCCTCCTGCTCCTGCCCCCTCCGCGGGGCCGGACAGCGGAGCGCATGGGCTCTGCACGCTCTGTGCTCTGCTTCCAGCCCAAAAGGCAGCACCTGCAAAACACTCCTCGCTTTTCAGAGCCAGCCCAGCATTTATGGAGCTCAGCGGGGGGAGACGTCAGAGCCGTGCGGCTCCTGGCAGAGGCAGCGGTGCAGCCTGACCCCAGTGACGGCAGGAGCTGAAAGCCCCTCCAGCTCCCACCAGCTTCTCTGCCAAGACCTGAGGACCTGCCCGCGCCCTGGGAAGCGGGTCTGACCCCAGACATGGGCAGCCCCCCTCCATCCTAGGGGTGCCGGGCTCCCAGCCCAGCCCGCAAGCAGGCATCGATCCCGCTGCAAGCCAAGGCAGCTGAGGCAGATTCCTCTGCGCTGTGTTGACCCTGGAGGATTAGGAGCAAGAAAATCTTACCATGACACGAATCCAAGGAAGCCCGGTGCAGAAGGCCCGACAGCAGTGCACGTCTGCATTATTAATGCAACGGCCACCCCCGCTGCTCGCCACGGCCTGGCCATGGGAGCAGCCGGAGGGATCATCCCGCCTGTGGCCTCACAGCCCCGTGGGAGCAGCCGGAGGCACGCCAGTGCGGCTGCTGGGGCGGTTATGTCTCTCTGATCAGCCAAGCACCACGAAACCCGTCCCCAGAGGCCCCTGCAGTGATTGGCATCGTCCGGGGCAAGGAGGACTGCACCTGCCAGCCGAGGCGGCGGCTGCCACCCTGCCCGCGGTGCTCCCGGCACTGCAGAGGTGGGCAGCACAGCCCCTACAACACCAGCCGCTCAGTGGATTAATTACACCCCGAGGAAGGTTTAAGATGAAGACAGCCCGGTAGTTCCCTTGGGGAGAGCACACAGTGAAATGACTTCTCCGTTGCTCACACATGTGGGATGGATAGAAAAGGGTGTTGGAGGGAAACAAGACAAAGAAAACTTATAGCTCCATTTAGGTTTGTTTCGTTGCCTTTTTTTGGTAGACGAATGCCTTGTTTTCCCTGCGATGACACATTAAGTGAACACGTGTCCTCCTGGGGATAGCTGCAGCTGCAACAGGTATCTAACAAACTGCTAAATGGGAAAGAAGATTTCCATCATTAATCACACACTGTGAAATGAGGTAGTTCTCAAAATTGCACCCCCATATAATTGTTAGTGGATACAAACAAGGAGCAGTAAGTCAGGGTAATGTTCCCCAGATGACTCAGGCAGCCAGAGCAGATAAAGGAATTGAAATTCAGGAGCGCTCGTGGTTTACATCATCAGAGGGATGAACTTTCTTAAAATGCTCGTTAGAACACGGTGGGGCTCAAACCCAGGTCATTCCTTTTAGGAACTGGACAAACGCACCCCCTTGGCTTTGTGAAATATGAAATATTGGCAAGACAAGCCTGGGAGGGCAGGCGGGAGCACGGTGCCCGTGGAGCTGCCGCAGGGGAGCTCAGTGCCAGCAGCTCCAGCCGGAGCAAAGGCGCCACAACGAGCCTCCAGCCCCGGTGCTTTACCACTTTACCAGCATCAAGCCCAGGCACTCACTGCTTTTCCAGCCGCCACACAGTTAGTGACACCCGGAGCAGAACAGCTCACACCATAATGATAATTATTTATAATGAGGAAACGCCAAGGAGTGAGCAGGGTTAGGCTATTCCCCAGCCAGCTGGCACAGCGTGCCTGTGCTTTCAGGAGCGATTAGCAGCTTTGGGTGCTAAGCTTGAAGCAGTTTCCAAGGGAAACATGGAGGCGATGGGGCAGAGACTGTAGATGTGGGGACAGGACCACACCGGTACGATTCCCAGGTGCTATCAAGGTGCCAGAGACGCTGCACAGAATGACAGCATCTCTTATTGCCCATAAAGCAGATCCAGAATAGTGTGAGACACCATTCTCGGTCTC
This sequence comes from Pandion haliaetus, assembly GCA_013401275.1. Taxonomy (NCBI): domain Eukaryota; kingdom Metazoa; phylum Chordata; class Aves; order Accipitriformes; family Pandionidae; genus Pandion; species Pandion haliaetus. The sequence continues at coordinate 123,190 of VYZV01019455.1, forward strand.
CTGCCATTTTCCCCCAGCCCAGCTCTGTCCCTGTCTGCGGTCACTCAGCTTCGCCAGAGCACCGGAGCCACCACGGCCCCTGTGCAGCAGCTCGTTCACTGGAATTAGTGAAACCAGCAGTTAGAGCAATGTGAGCTGCAAGCAGACAAATAAGAGGGGACAGATTGCCGATGCTCAGGGTGCACATTAACAAGGCTGTGATTAAGGTATTTCATGCTTCCAAATAACAGGAGTGCATGCACAGCCAGCTGTGTCCCGGCAGCAGAAGTGCTGTCGGATGCCCTGGGTTGGCTGTCCTGGCTCGGCTGGGCTGCACCCAAACCAGAGATCACACAAAGCTGTAAAGAGATGAGCTGCAAAAGTGACGGAAAACATGGGGCTGTATTTTACCTGCTGCACAGAGGACCTGCACTTCAGGCTCTGCCGAACGAGCCCACAGCGTGGCCCTGGGCAGGAGATGTCGGTGCCTCTTGGTGGAAACCTCCTCATTTTACCGCTAGCTGCCCTGGCTAATCCATTTGCAGAGAGAGCCAAGGCACCAGCCCCACACCAACAGTCACACCAGGCTCAGATGAGTCCCACTCCCACTTCTCCTGCAGACCGTGCCAGGGCCAGGGCAGGTCCCGCCGTCTGCGTCCTCCTCTCCTCTTGCACCCACCAACGCCCGCAGCGAATGCCCTTGGCTTTGCAGGGGGCTCGGGAGGTGCCCGGCCGGGAGGATGTGGGGGGGCTCGCCTGGCAGTGGCCCCCACCAGGATGCTGCTCGTGGGCGCAAACAAACGGCCAATGCTGCATCACCCGCACCCGGCCCCGCCAGCCCCCAGGCGCCGTGGCCCGAGCGCTCCCTGTCCTAGAGGGCAACTAGATTGGATGACACGATTTGGCTCCGGACGACAGATCTCTGTTGGCTGTTCCTCATCTCCTTGTTTACTCCTAGGTGCTCACAAGCGGTTTCCTTGTTTGTCAGCTCAGCTGCAGTTCCTGGAAACACCCTGCGACCGCCAGCAGAGCAGTCGGTCCCTGATGCTGCAGCTCCAGCCCTCGCTGCTTGTTAGCGGCGGGCTCCCCTCGCCCTCGTTACCTGGAAGCGAGGGCTCAGACATGGCCATTAATGAGCTTCTGGCTGCTCCAGCTACTTGCTTAAATTAATATGGGCCAGCCTGCTTGAAAACATGTGGTTTAGCTGCATAGTCCAATCTGGCCTTTTCCCGTCTCCTTGGGCTCTTACCTCGTTGCAGGGCTGGTGTGTGAGTGTGAGTGAGTGTGAGTGGTGCTGCACTGTGTGTGACCAGCATCGGTTGTGTTGGTTCCCCTGGCTGCAGGCAACTGGGTTTGGGTGGTTACAAGAAGCACGGTGGGGTTTGCACCTGGCCAAGCCAGGAGGAGATGGATTGGCATGGGCTCGATGAGGGGAAAGGAAGGGAAGAGCGTCGGCAATGGAGGTGCAGGGCAGAGGATGCTGTGGGACAGCCACGGGGCTGCGCTGGCACCGGCACCAGGCACCCCTCCCTGCCTGCTCCAGTGGGACATGGCTCACCTCTATGCCAGGACAGGGCAAACTTCAAAAGGGGGGGAAAATACAGTTTTTCTGAGTTAATATTCCCTTGCAGATCTTGTTCTACTCATTATTCTGGTCGTTACTTAAGCAACAGCCGCTCATCACTTGTGGTTCAGCAGCTGAGGGAAGGACTGAGTGCAAGAGGCTAATTTATTTTCTTTTAGTGCTTCTCATCCATGGCAGCCCTTGGCTGCTCCTCACCACTGGTGACCAACTGGAGGCATTTCAGATATTTCTAATGTATGACAGCAAGTGGGAAACAGAAATTACCCTCTCTGAAATAATTCCTGAGACAGATTTCTTTTGGCACTTTGCAACAGATATGCAGAGGAGACGCGGGCTGCATGTACTAGTTTGCCTTTCCTGAGCAACCTATTAGCCTCGCCATCTGGTTAAGACCTTGTTTCCTTCCCCCAGAGAAACACCTCATTGGCAGAAATGGCACCTGCAGACACGTGGAAAAGCGGAGGAGACAGCGAGGGGCTCTGCCGTGCCGCACGGCGCACCAGCCTGCTGGGATCTTTTGCGGCTTTGCAAAACCGCGCTCCAGCCTCACCTGTGCTTGAATGGTGCTGGGGGAGCGCGGCAGCCCCGCCGGAGGGACTGACAGATCCCTGCCCACACCATCCTGCCCCAAACCCGGACCTGCCTCCGGCCACTGGGCAGGGTCCTGCCCCGGCGCCTCAGCCCTGCAGTGGGCACTGGGTGAGCGGGGCGGTGGGGCTCGGTCCCCTCCTGCCCTGGCTCATCCTGCCCAGCCGGCTCCCTGGCTCCATTGGCGAGGAGCCGCTGGCATCATCTCACGTGCTGGGCGCCTGCCGTGATCCGGAGCGGGAGACAAATTATCTCCTTAGGATGCGCTGCCTCCACTCCGCCCGCTCAGCCCAAATGAAATTAAAATATTGACAGAAACAATTTCCAGAGGGAAATTGGAAAAGTTAGCAGCAGTGGCAAAGCCGTGCGGCTCCTGCGGGGTGCTCAGCAGCCACCAGCTCAGCTGTCCGTCATCTTCCTGGGGAGCATGGGACAGGCATGTCCTCCAGCTGCTGCAGCCGAGCGGCACCGGTGGGTGCCCGGGCACAGGGTGGCAAGTCACTCCAGCTGTGACGTGCCGCCTGCACCAGGGGAGCATGTTGCCCTGACAGGGTGGTCCCAGCACTCAGTGCTGCCTCATTACACTTTATTTAAGTCGACCCAGGGAAACAGGAGTTGGGATGTTACTCACTGCATGCCTGAGCACTGCTCTGGGCTCCCTGAGCGGGCACCAGCGACCTGGGGCACTGCTGGCCCCGGTGTACTGGCCAGGTACTGCTCCAGGCCACTGCACAGACCCAGGCATGCCCTGGCCATCACACCCCACGGCATGCACGTCCCCCCACCATGCTGCACCATGCTGGCAGCCCCATCCCTGCAGAGAACGTCCTGCAGCAGCGTGCAAACCCCCTCCTCCGCTCTCGCTCCAGCCTCCTGGAACTAGGGGGGGACCCATCGCCTACAGACACGAGGGCGCAGGGCAGTGCAAGGGAAGCGGGTGCATGGATGGGCAGTGAGACAGTCGGCCAGCAAGAGACTGGAAAACAAAAAGAATTTGGGCTGGAATGGCCCCTCAAGCGAGACAGGGAGAGCACGAGCCCCACGGCCTGGGGGGGATGCTTACAGGGCAGGGACAGGCCAGGGCCACAGTGAGGGTCTGCCTTGCTGGGCAAGCTGCCGGAGCCGGGGGAACACAAAAAGCCCCCCAAATGCAGTCTCCGAGCTCAGCCTTCCCCTCCTGCCGGCGGTGCAGCTCGTGGCAGAGGAGTCCCAGCAGCAGCACCATGCCCACAGCAGCCTGCCAGCCGCGATGCCGGGACGGGAGCTGCCAGGAGCACACCAGCTGGCACCTCCAGCAAAGTCCCCGCTGCTTGGTGAGCCGCTCCCCGCGGCCACTCGGCATTTCGTGGCAGCTCCTCTGGGCCTTGAGTGGGCTCCGTCCTGCCAGCACGCTGACCTGAAACAACAGACCTGCAGGAGATCAAGCCGGCTGCAATAAAATTTTCATTACTGATGTGTTTGAAAAGCTGTTGTACTATTTTAGAGAAGAAAGGCAATCAGTCATGGCTTACTAATGCACGCTAATGGGGTTCTTTGCGTGCGAAGGACACGTGGGGGCCGTAATGTTTACCGGGGGCTGAGCAGCCCCAGCGGAGCATGCACGGGGCAGCGCAGCCCTGCCACGGCACAGCTGCAGCCCCACCACGGCACGGCCCTGCCGGCTCAGCCCTCCCGGTGAGCACGTCTGTGCCAGCCGGCCCCGGCCCCTTGGGACATGGTGGGGGGACACAGGGAGGGCGGCTGTCGGCAGTGAACGCGCGTGTGTCCCCACTGCTCTCGGCTGCTTCCTCTCCCGAAGGCACTCTATCTGCAGCCATAAAGGACTGCAGCAGGCCCCGTGTTCTCACAAGCAGGGAGGCAGCAGGCCCCAGCACACCTTCAGCAGTTACCGGCGGGCGAGCGCCATGCCTCTGCCCACGTGCAGCTCCGGCAGCACGGCAGCCGGCAAGGCGAACGGCCGTGAGCGTGGAGCTGAGCAGTCTTCTGGCACCTGGCACAGCAGGCTGCACGTCCCAAAACTGCCTGAAAACTCCCGGAGGAGGAACCAAGTCCGGAGAGCAGGTGCCATGAATGGGGCAGGAGTCGGCTGCCCCCCAGCCGCGGTGCTTCCCAGGCAAGCCCAGCAGCACTGGCAACTGCTCAGAGCTCAGCAGCACCAGCGGCTTCCGTGGAGAGAGGAGATGACAGCAACCCAGGCAGAGCGCGGCTGCCAGCCAGGTGCTAAATCAGCCAGGGACCTCTGCCTTCACCTTGAAATAGGCACTGAAGTGGTGAGGAGGGCTGAGACAAGAGCTGCGTAAATCTGGCTGTTGCTAGAGCCCTGATAAAAGGGAATATGGTGGCTAATTAAATCCATTCATAATCAGATGGATTTGGGTCTTACTGTGGGCACAGTTTCCACTGCTTTTGCTGTACTCAGAATTATCTTCACAGAATGGTTTGGGAAAGTAAAGCAAACTTGACATTTTCTGCAAATGCACATTTTCCCTGGAGACCCAGCGTGTAACTTAGGGAGGGCAGCACACACGCTCCCGTGCGAGCCGGGTGATTTACCGCCCCAGAGCAGCATGAACATTACTCACTTCTCTCCTCCGTTCAGCTGCTACAGCACCAAGTGCCAGTGCCCTGCGGCACCGCGACACTGCACACCGGCGCTGCTGCAACCCCAACCAGGACGCGGCTCCCCGGGAAGACGCCGCCACCACCGCCCAGCTGCAAAATGGCAACAGCGGCAATAGTCCCTCCTGGTTCTTCAGCCTCATTTTCTAATCCACTTTCTGACACCTTTTTAACCGGGGCATCGCAGCACCGAGTGAAACGCTGTCCGGAGTCTCTTATTTCTGTGCCACCACCAAACTCATAATCTCATCAGAGAATGAAATCAGGTTGGTTTGACAGGACCTACTTCTTTTCAGCCATGCTGACAGGCATGAATTTCTACTCCCAGGCTCTAATGCTCCCATTAATTGAATCTTGCATTAGTTTTTCCACCCGTTTGCCCAGGATTAATGTCAGGCTAATTGGACATAGTTGTCCAAGCCATCTCACTCACTCACTCACTCTGTTGTCTCTTGGTGCAACGCGTTCTCCGCCCACCCGATACCAATTTCCAGCTCTTCAGGATCAAGAGGGACACTCCAAGGGGAGCTGCTTCTGACTCCAGTTTAAATCCATTTCTCCCCAAAACACCTCGTGCAGGTCTCAGGACCAGGCTGCCGCAGGACTCCACGGTAGCACCCGGCAGCGGCATGGCGCGACACGCTCACTGCACACCCAGCACCCACCACTGCTGTCACCCATCTCAGCCCAGCACAGCTCCAGACATGGGCTTGCACGTTTCCCTTCATTCTCACCATCTGCTGCCCAGGTTTCAGCTTCTGGAGGCCTCATTTCCCAGTTCCTCTCTGCAACCAAAAGAAACGATGATTCTTGTCTTTTATTGGTGTCGGAAATCTCATGGGTTTGTTCGACTTTGAAGACGAACAGGACGCTCTGGATGGCTCTGAGAAGCTGCCCACGGGCAGGCTGGGGAGCTCAGCATCCACACGACGTCTCCCCAGTGTGCAGCGGAGCTGGAGGTGATGCTGCCAGAGCCCAAAGCTGCCAGCCAGCGAGATGAGGCAGGGGAGGAGGGGACACCCAGCACCCACGGCCACGGCTGATCGAGCATCCTCTGCAGAAGTCCCCTAGGACCGCAGACCCTCCACGGAGGGGATGCCCTGTGCCAGGCACTGGGCACGACTGCTCCGCGCAGGGTCACCGCAGACTCACCCACGTGGGACGGCCACGAGGGCAGCAGTGTCCCCCATGGCATGAACAGCAGGCACGGCACAGCCCAGCCTGCCGCCCCGGCACACCACAGCCCCGGAGGTATTGTAGAGCTGGTGCTTTGCTTGTGCCTTTTTTCCCCCCTTGAAATCTTTTTCTTGAGCATTTAATAGGTAATTTGCATACTGCAGATTCATTTTTAAAAACAGTTTCCATGAAGGTGCTCCACTGCATGTGTATCTGCGTGTGTCATCCATCCAGGCTCACACCATATAAATCACCACTACTTGTGGAAGAGCTAATTAAAGGTAATCATGAAAACCTCATTAGTCCTCATTTACATAAGATACACAGAGAAATTTCCTAACCTTTAATCCTGGCTATCACAATCCATTTAGGTATCTCCTGCATGCTTAATTTAAAGGCAGAAGCACAGCCCCATTCCCCCAGTGCTCGCTGCCCCCAGTGCTCTGCTCTCTGCCACCACAAGCCCTGCAAGAAATGAGCCCGACTGCTTCAAACACGGCTGAGATAGGCCTGGGCCAGCACACGCTGACCTGCGTGGCGGGGCGAGCATGTCCTGCAGCACAGGCAAGCACGAGCATGTCCTACATCCTGGGGGGGAGCAAATCTGCATCTCGATGTCAGCACGTCCTGCCTGCCCCGAGCACGTCCTGCCTGCCCTGCGTTGCAGGAGAGCATGTCCTGCTGTGCTCAGGACCTGGCCCTGCCCTGGTCCCCCCTTGCCCCAAGAAGTGCCCATCACGCCATATTCGTGCTGGTGCTGCTCACTGGCACTGTGCACCAGCACCCCAGACCCTGCCAGCCCCCGACCCGACAGCAAGCAGCACTCACTGCACAGGAGCAGCAACACCAGAGAGAGGAAAGAGAAAAAAAAAACCCTGGGGAAAACAAAGTTCCACTTCTCTGCACAGCCCTGACGTCTTCAGCACCAGCCTTGCCATCACCTTATAACATGCATTTCTGGCAGTGCTGGGGCTCGGTACAGCAGCTGGTGAAGGTGACGGTCACACCGCAAGGGTCCCCATGAGCCACCATGCACCACGACAGCTTCCACCCCTCCCTGGCAGAGCCCCAACCTCCCTCACTCCTGGTACAGAAACACAGCTCAATTAGGGCCTGTTGCGCCATAAAAAAATTGGAGCATTAAGTGTATTAGATAAAACTCCTGCTATTAAAGCAGATCACGTCCTGGAAATCTAGGCAGTAAACTGTGCAATTTCACCCTGCAATAGGACTGGATTAAGTTCTTCCCACAAAAGCCTCTTATTGTACGAAAAAGACCATTAGCAACCTATGAAATCAATAGGAAACACAGCCCTGGTGCTGTAAAACACCAGAATTAGCCACAGTGCCGGCAATAGCACCAATTAGGCTGGGGCCTCTTTCACAAACTCTCGCAGGAAAGAGCTTTTCTGAAATTGGAGGAGTTGTTACAGTCCCGCTGCTGCTGCTGGCGGCTGGCCGGCAGGAATGAGCCGCGAGCCCGGAGAGCTCTACCTGGCCAGGACTGTGCAGCCGTCCGGCACGGCTCGCGGCGCAGCCCCTCCACATGAGGAGTGGGGCAGCAGCGCCGGCAGCGGGAGCTGCCAGACACATGTCAGGGTGATGGGGCAAGCGGCGGGAGCTAGTGGATGGAAGCCTACAAGACTGAGAAGCCCTTCTCATCCTTCTCCCAGTGATCTTCAGGGCTGTTCAGCTTTTTTTGCTGTGAACTGGGCTGGGAGCTTTTATCCTCAGCTCCTCGGACTCCCACCTGCAAACTGCCACCACCGCTCCAAAGCCCTCTGCTCCAGGAGCCAAGCTGATTTTCCCAGGAGCCCCGAGGCCAACGCAGCAGGACCCAACGGCGTTAGCCAGCGGAAGAGTGGCAGCTGCACCGATACCGTCAGGTTATCTATTGCCGGTACCCTGCCTGCCGCTGGCATAAGTGCGGGGAGCCATGTCAAGTCCCTGCTGTTTTCTATTACCTTCCAAAGACATTGGGTTTATTTTTCAGTGGCTCGGTCTTGGGCAGAATTGGGTGAAATGCAGCAAAGCAACAGAGAATGTTGCAAACATCATGAAAAAAATCTTTGCAAAATGGAATTGTCCTCAATTTCTGCAAAGTAGATTCATTTGCTGTAATTCCCTAAGTCAGCGAGCACGGAAACCGGTGTGGTGGAGACAGACGTTACTCTGGTGAGTAGCTCCTGCCTTCCCTTTCATCCCCACAGCTCTGCAAATCCTGCTTGGCTCCCGATCCCAAGGCCACGTGCCCGGGGAGCTGCCCCAGGGAAGCCACCCGGGAGCAGGCTGCGGCCGTCCTTCAGCCGCAGCCACGGCGGCACGGCCGGGCAGAACCGCACTGCAGGCTGCTGTGGCCCAGGGCGGGCGCTGGGGTCCGGAGGGACGAGCGGATGCCCCAATAGGGGACTTCACCCCAGCTGAACCCCACGGCACTGGGGCGGTGGGGGGATCCTGGCTGGGCTCGGGGCTGGGAGGCACTCGCAGCAGGGAGGGGAGCGGGACTGGGAGAGTCGCCCCGGCTCAGAGCTGCACCCAGCCACAAGCATGGGGGCGCGCACCGGCCCCCAGTCGAGCTGCGCATCCTCCGGGGCTGCCCAAGGACTCGCATGTCTCCTGGTGAACGCGGCCCCGCCAGTGCTGAGGGGCACAGCAGCGTCAGCCTGCAGCAGACCAGGGGTGCACTCGGGAACGTGCCCCCCTCTCAGCCGCGGCCTCTGCCAGACGGCCACCCCCAGGCAGCCGGAGGAGGGAGGACTCGACCATCAGAGCTGGTCCCACCGCTCCCGGCATGACCACGTGCAGCGGCAGGGACGATTGGACCATCACATCGGATTAGCTCCTCTGCTCCTCAGACTGACATCTAAGATTATTTGTAATTAGGATTAAAAGACGAAGAGAAGAAACAGAATTGAAAATGGGCTTTCGGTAATTAAGAGCACTGCTTTTTCTGCTGTTGCGGGGCCGGCCCCCTGCCAGTGCCCATGCACGGCTCCATTGGCGTAACAGGGGCTGGCAGGAGGAGGAGACCCCTCGCGACTGCATTCAGAGCCTCCAGCTCTGGTGACAAGTATTTAAATATTAAACGATCCCTTAAAGCGAATGAGAGGCTCGAAGCTGAATCATCACAGAAAGTAATAGGCTGCGAAGGAGGGAATGAAAGGACAATCATGCGAGCGGCTCTTTGCTGGAGACGTGTCTCGGAGCAGCCGGCGCAGAGACTCCTGCTCTTGAGAACGCACAAACCTACCGGGCTCTGCCAGCATGTTTGCACAGCAGTAATTTAATAGAAACCAATCATGCAAAACAGACACAGTATGAGTTTGGGGATTCATTTCCATATATTACACTGTTCTTTATTGTCTTCCCAGCCCCAGCCTGAACGGCAGCGGCAGCTGGAGAAAGTGCTAGGCTGGCAGAAAAAGCCGGTGCCCAAGCCAGCCCCAGCCCCAGCAGGTGGCAAGACAGTCCTGCTCTCCAGCTCACGGGGCCGCAAGTTCCCCAGAAAGCGTCATCACCCCGCTGGGGCCTCCACACCGGGCTGGGGGGCAGCGGTGCTGGTAGGAAGGGGCCGGCAGTGCCCGGTCCCAGCCCTCGCTCCCTGCCTGAGCCAGCGTCTCCTGCCAACCGGCCCCACCGGCACCAGTGCTCACGGCGTCCTGCCGGGCAGAGCTGCCCCTCGGGCCCCTGCCAGGGTGAGCGAAGGCTTTCGTGGCAGCTCCCAAACCGCTCCTGCTAGCTCGGGCGACAGCCTTTGAGAGGGATTAAGATTTCAAGCCGAGGCTAAATGAGGGCTGAGAATCGCTCCTTGGGATTCACGGCTGGCAGGGAAGAAACAACAGCCCCGCATGCCGTCCTGCCTTCCAACGGGGTCGCACATCACACCAGGATTGTGAAAAACCCCACACAGAGAGGAAAGCCTGTCCGGCAGGAAGGAAAATCCTCTGGTGGCCACCTCGCATCTCCAGCCTGTTACCGGCTATCCAGGGAACACTGTGCACCGGCTTCACGCTGACCTCTTTGCATTTACTCCCCGTCGCTTTCCACAGCCCATGGCCTCACCTAGTCCTCTCTTCCTGCAGCACCTCTCAGGCAACAGCCATTGCCCCCAGGGCCAGTACTTCTGGGTGAAGGCTAACGGAAAGGGTCTTCAGCCATTGCCGTGCTGGAAGCCCTCGGTGCCGAGCGGCCCGGCAGGGACCCAGGCAGCCGGGGAGAGCTGGGTCTCACTAGTGTGCAGGTACGACGGCCAGCGCGGCTGCGCAGGACAGCCTGTGCCAGCACAGCACGACGCCAAGCTGCACGCACCATCCTGTTGGCTTGCACCAAGCGCCCGTCACCCTGGTGTCGGGCCTGGGCAGCAGCGCTTTGCCAACCTCTGCCCCACGGTGCCTGTACTGCGGGTGCCGGTGCAGCGCAGCAGGGCCGTGAGACGCAGGGGTGTCGCGCCCCTCAACATCTCCCCTCGCTCAGCAAACGCCGCTGCGCCGCGCAGCAGCCTCGCAGCAGCAGCGGGGAGAGGTTTCCTCACCTGCGGGCAGCAGGCAGCACCTCACGCAACTCCTCGCCGGCCGTACCTCCGCTCAGCAGCCCTTTGCCACCCCGACTAATTGCTGTTCGTGCACTCTAATAGCGCACTCAAAGGGCTCAGCCGGGAGGCGGTGGTCTGACATGAAAAGCAACCGGGGGAGTTTGATGTAATATTTAGACAGTGCCTCGTCTCGGTGTTTGATGTGGCGGTGCAGCAGGCTGGCTCCCGATGTGTGGGCAGGGATAACCCACCCCCTCCATCCCCAAATCCCTGGGAAGCCTGTGCCCAGCCCAGCCCCAAAGAGCTGCTGGGTCCTGCCCCCACCCCTGCCCCTGCCCGGGCAGGGTCTAAAAACCAGACGGAGTGACGGCCCCGGGGACCCCACTGCCGGGGCTGACTGCACCGCTCGGGCAGCTTCCCCCAGGAGTGCCCACGCTTTATGGAACCATGATTCAAAAATACTGTCACTTCAGGGAAAAAGGGAATATATCTGGAAGAAACTTTATGGGAGGAATTTCTAACAGGTTTAACATTTACCCAGTTTCGTATCTTCTTTAGCCCTTTTGGGAGAGCTTAATTTCCTCTGAAATTCAGGTTGCAAATGAGTTTGGCTGCTCAGCCAGCCAGGAAAGTGGCTCAAATAAGTGATCTCCCTCCAGCTGGCCAAGAGCGCTGGCCTGCAGGAACACTGTGCAATGGGACGCGAGCACTGGAGCCCTGATAAATGCCAGGTCAATTTTGATTATATTTAAAACCTCACAGAGTACACAAGAATCCGCCCAACACCAGCACAGAAAGGAAAAAGTTTCCCTCACTGCTCCAGATGGGACATCTTCGCTTTGCTGACAGTTCCCCTAATTTAATTATCCTTCCTTCAGCAACTTCTTATCACCATTTCCCAGGAGGTAAGGTACTTTGGAGAATGTTTTTAGGGGCTCTGTTTTCAGTGGTTCGAATTTAATTGCAATTTGCTGTCCTCTGAATGCAGGACGGGGAGCTGCATGGCCAGCCAGGACGACGGGCACCTGGATGTGCGGGAAACGGCTCCTCTGGAGCGGCTGGGGCTGGGTTTCAGCTCGGGCTCCCGCTCCTGCTGGGGGATGCACCTGGGGGGCAGCAGCCACAGCTACACCCTCGGCCACCCCCGAGCCCCACGGTGGAGAAGACGTCTCCTGGGGAGCAGGCTGGGGGCTCCAGGCACTGTCCTCACCAGTGCCCACCCAGCATCTGTCTGCTTTCAGAGAGGTGAGGGGAAGGGACGGGGCCCTGCCAGCCCTGTCCCAGCCGTGCAGGTGACCCCCTCACTAACCGGGATGCCAGCCTCCCGCAGCCGCACTCCCCCGAGGGCGACGGAGGTCCCTGCTCCAGACCGGAGGCAGTGCCGTGCTTTGAGTCTCTGACGCAGGGAACGTAGCGTGACGGGCAACATCAAAAGTGAGCTGATGGCCAGCAGCTCCTGCAGCTCTAGCGGGGCTGTTCGTGGGGGTTACAGGTCCACCGAGCAGCTCTCCGGCAGCACGACAGCGAGACACGTCAGGTACAACCGCACACCAACATGCAGCACGTGGGTGCCCCGAAGCTGTCACTGCTGCGCGGTGACGCACCGCACACCCCAAAGCTGGATGTGCCAGGGACGGCGGGCACCCGACAGCGGTGCCCAGCCCCTCGGGCCGGCAGTAAGCTGCAGGCTTGGTGCTCCAGCCCACCTGCCCGGCAGCGGCTGCTCCTTTGCCCAGTACCGCTCTGCACCCACCTCCTGCTGAGGCGCAGGCTGTGCCCAGCGTCCTGGCACGCCGGCTGTGGTGAGGCTGCCAGGGCAGCGGCCTTGGGAGGGAATTTCTAATGAGTCCCGCCAAGGGTAATTCATGGTCCCACAACAAACAGATGCAAATACACAAGCGGGAAGGAAAAGTCCCCTGGATTTTTAAAACATTCAGTAACAGCAAGTGAGGGTGATGATACATTATTTAAAGGCTCTTCCAAGGAAAGAAAATAATTTCAGCTTAGTTAGCTTTTTAGGACAGCCTAAGTAGGGAGCAGGGACAGCAGAGCTGCAAGCAGCAAGATGGGCGGTAGAGCTGGGAGATGCACGGAGCCTGCGGCCAGTGGGCACTCGGCTGCTCGGCCACGCCAGCACCAGGCACCACAGGGCTGCCAGGACCCTGAACCCCAAGATGGCTTCTCCTGAAGTCCCAGCCCCTCAGGCTGCCAGGTGAAGGTGGGTCTGGCCCAGTATGGGTGCTGGTGGCTCCGGCCAGAGCAAGCAGGGGACAAGGGGACAGAGCACCCAGCATGAAGCATCACCAGGGCCACCTCCATGTGAAGGTGCCAGGAGCATGCCGACCGGTGGTGTGAGAAACCGGCGGTGATGGACGAGAGCAAGGCGTAATGGGCACTGCAGTGCAGGAGCGCACTGACGAATTAGGTGTCACTGGGTTTAATCCAGAGTCATTAGCCATGCTGAACACTCACATATCATTTGTTAAACTAATGGATTGCTGGAGGTCATTGGGTAATAAGAAAGGGAGAGAAGGGTTATTAGTTTTTATCAGACATTAATTGGCCAAAATCGATTACTTATTTGGCATTTGCAGTGTATTAGGGGTGTTCCCCCCCAGAAGCACCTCGGCCGGCAGCAGCTCCGTGGTGGGCACCACAGCATCACCCGGGCACGGGCCGGCAACCCCGGCCGCAGCGCGGCTCTGTCCCGGGGTGGACGCTGGGGCAGATGCCATCACGATCGGCTCCCATTCACCCACTTCCCATCAGCTTGTCCTGGACTGGGGGAGCGGCGGGGGGCACCTCATCCCCGTGCAGCCGCCCCGTGCCCAAGGTGCAGCCTGCACCCAGGGCCGCCTCTTGCCCCAGCCCAGGGCAGCGCTGCAGGCAGCAGCTCCTCCACCTCTGCCGGCGATGCTCGATGTGGCAGGGAACGGCAGAAATGATCTGGGAACCGCTCAGGTGATACCACATTTATCTAACAAGCTTCCAAATGAAAACTAGCATTTGGACTTATTGCATTCTGGCTCAAAATTTGATTACATTTTTCTACAGCTGTAAATCTGCCTTCCTTTCTGCAACATTATTATTAAAGCCAGTATTGAATTGGTGGTGTGATACGAAAAATTTCAATCCTGGCTTTGACATTCCAGGAAGTTAAAAACCAATTACAGTGTGTGCTTTGCCTCGGGACAGAATGAATCATTGAACACTGCCACTTCACCAAGAGAAATTAAAGGTTGAAGCAGCAACATGGGGAAGGTATTAAGTTAAAAATCAAAGGTCAATTAAAGTAAAACTGAGTCTATTTTATTTTTAATATTTTGCTTACATTTTCATTCCTTTCTGATGAACAAGGAGGCAAAACAAACCTGCACTTTTATTTATTTGCCAGGTAATAAATCTGGGCTGAAGTTGGTTTCAGGAGCTAAGAGGAAACATTCAGGTGATAAAACTCCCAACCCAATAACCAGCATTAATCTCGCCGTAACGAAGCTGGCATAGCAATGGGGCAAAACACATTCCCTCCCTGCAGCAACAGCGGCCGCCACGTGGCAGCGAGGGTCCCACCTCACCTCCGCCTGCGAGCACCGAGCCACTGCGGCCGCCCACGCAGCGAAGCGAGGGGCCCACGGGGGAGGTGCCCAGTGCTCGGGGGACATATGCCCCCATCACTGTCACCCCAAGCCCAAGAAGCCTCACTTGGCCCCAGAGCTTGGCTGTGCCACGCCAGGACGGGCAGCACCGACCGCAAAACGTGAGAAAGAAGGTCAAAGTCGGCACTGAGGTGTGCAAAGAGCCACGTGTCCCGCAGCCGGCACCTCCCTCAGGGCTGCTGAGCCCACCGGGATGTGCAGGGGCAGGGGGCCAGCAGGTCTTGGTGAAACCAGGCGGCACGGCACCTTCTGCTGCTTTAGCTTTGCAGGAGGAGCGGGGGACAACCCTGCGCACCCATGGGAGACGACCTCACGCTGCGGGTCCTCTGCAGAAGGGAGCAGCAGGGGCACAGGGCCGGGCACAGCATCACAACACGCGTCACACCGTGCAGCGTCTCACCGCGACAGCATCACACCGTGCAGCGTCTCACCGCATGCTCGCAGATCTGCTCTTGGCTCCAAGGGGCACCCAGGGTGAGCTTTAAGCCCCGAAGCCCCTGCCTGATCTTTTCCAAGGACGGGAGGGCTGGCAAGTCTCCATCCCCACGCATCCTACACCAGCGAGATCCCCACGCCCCCCCCAGGCAAGAGCAGAGCAAGACCTTTTCCAGCAGCTGATCCACCGACCACGGGCAAGGCTGGCACCAGCCCCGGCTGTGGCTTTGCCAGCCCACGGCAGAGCCGCTGCGGGTGCCCAGGCCCAGGCGCGCTGCTCAGCCCTGCTGTGCATCCCTGGACGATGGAGCCAGCACCCAGCAGAGCCGCAGGCAGCGCGGGCCACGGGCACGCGCGCACAATCCCCCCAGCACGCTGTGCGGAGAGCACGAAGGGGGCAGCCCCTCCGCAGCCCCCCAGGCAGGGACGGAGCACCTCGGCCCCCAGCCAGGCGAGCTCCCCGCAGGGCTGCTGCCCACCACGGCACCGACTCACCGGGCAGCATCCCCAAGGCTCGGCCCCGCCGCACGCTTGTTTGTGTGGCAGCCCCCCCCTGCCCCAGCCTGCCTCGGCAGTGCACGGTATGACCGGCCCCACCATATGAATTGCTTCACCAGTAAAGCAAGCAGACATCTCCTGCACTCCTTGGAGCAGAGGGAGCTCTGAGAGATGATATCACAGCCCATGAACTCATCAGGTGGCGGGAGTGAATCAGCATCACCCTCCGCTCTTAACCAGGCACGACCTGAGCTCCGGTTCAGTGCGCCGAAGCCTCCAAAGGCAGCGCAGGGGCAGGATCGGTGCTGGCACGGTACAGGACCCCAGCGCGGCAGATATTTACCGACGTCATTAGAGCAGCGAGCAGGGAGGCTGGTTATCTCCTGAGCTGTGGCAGAAGCTGTTGACCCCTCCTGTAAAACAAAAGATAAGTTGTACTTTCCGTTTTCTGCAGCAGTATGTCATTTGCAGATGCCTTTTACGCATGGACTTTAATAGATAATCCATACCCTTGAAGTGGAGTATATCATCTGCTCGTTACCAATGATAAATCATTTGCAAAATATTAAAATGCTTAAAGACTGTCATACGGGCTTCATGAATCGCTTTGCAACACACACACTTCTGCCTATTAAAGGAGAAAATGTATTCATCGCAGACCCAGGCAGAGCTATCAAACTCTGCTTTATTTACAGTCTGGAGTACAAAGCTATCGGAGAGGCACAGGGGTGGAGGGAAAACCACCTCCTGGGCCCACCATTACCGCCTTTCTAGATAATCTGACCCCGGCTATGGAAACTCATTAAGGTCGTTAGGAAATGCGCCAGTTCTCCAGGGAGCCAGCTTCTTTTAGATTAAAAAAGGGAGCAAGAGCGCATGCATGCGAGTGCTGCTAACTGTGCGGTTTATTCACATCTAAACAAGTGTGCTAACCGCAGGGAAAGAGTAATCTAATATATTCTCAGACAATTTAAACTCATTTCAATAAAAAAAGAATTAGACGGGAGCAAATGACAGGGAGAGCAGATGTTACAGTATTGGCGACACCCAGAAGAACAAGCCGATAGTGCCGTGTTACAGAGGGACGGTGCTTTCAGCCCCGAACGTGGGCTGGGAGGGAAGGCGCTGGAGGGCTGGGAGTAAGGGGAAGCCCAGAGAGCGAAGCGGCCCCGGAGCAGGAGCTGGGCTGCCAGCGCTGGGTGCCGCCGTGCCGCCTGCTCCCAAGAAAGTGCGGCCACCGACAGGTCCCAGGGACCCCATGCCCGCGCCGAGCCTGCAGGGACACACCAGCGGGCTGACGACCCACGGGTCTGGGAATCCACAACCAGCCTCGACCTGCAAAGACACGGGCGCTCATCAACGGAGGAGAGCGGCAAAGGGGCCGGGGAAGCTGGAGCCAGGACGAGTGAAAGGGCTTGGAGGCTTCCCAGGATCAAAGCCCTCCGCTCACAGCAGCATCCCCTGTCCCCTGCCATCCCCATCCCCATCCCTGCCCACTGTCCACCAGCTCCTCATCATCCACAGCAACGAGACCAAGCTCCAGGCAGGGGCACGCAGCCAGAGGCACGTTAGGGACCCAGGCCCTATGGCATCTGGGGCCAGGACACCCCAGCCAGACCCTCAGCCACCAAGGAAAGGGGCATGGGAGATGCCCGGGTTATCCCCAACCAGGGGTTCCTGCAAACGCTCTGGCTTGTTTGGTAAATAACGGCTTCATTATAAATATTCCATAAGCCCAGGAACTGCAGTACATTAAAAAATGATAAGGTCCCTGCTTTCCAAGCAGCCACTCCTCTGCAATGGGGCCTGGAAGAAGTGTTTAAAATCAGATGTCAGCTAGGGCCGACAGAGGAATTTGTCACGGGGCTGATGAATAGTTTGAGAAATACTCAATACCTTCAGGAAGGATCAATTTATCACAGTTTAGCTCAGACTGAGTGGAAACATACAGCCATCCACACTGCATTCGCGTATTAAGAAATTCAGGTCATTATGTTAGACATGCAGTTACTTACTATTTTTTCACTGGATGAAACTAATGTGGAAGAAGGGCCATGCAGTGCCTTGATAAATTGCTCCAGCGCCAATGATGTGCTCGTTTCCCCAATTTAAACATCTCCAGAAGAGAGGTGGCAGGACTAGCACCAAACACAGCAAGCGCTCCCAGCCGGGTGCGAGCCTCGGAAATGGCCTCAACAAGTGAGCGAACCCCAGTAGCTGCAAAATCATTTCCTTTGTGGCAGCAGCCAGTCTCTGCTCCCCAAGCTTGCAGCCATCACCCCGTAGCACAGGGCAGACCCTGGGATGCCGCTCAGCCCGCTGCAGCAGCAGGGTACGGAGCAGCGTGGGTCAGCGGCAGTGCAAGCAGCCCTGGGGGCTCACGGGGACCGAGCCCCTCACCTGGGCAGCCGGTGTCCCAGCTGGCACGGGCAGGATGAATGCCGCAGGGTGCTCGAGGTCTCCCATCTCCAGGGCAATTAAGCACCACCAGCTCCAAGCTGCCAGCCAGCCCTCCGTCAGGAGGAGCCTTACACCGAGGGCAGGACAGCCTTTGCAAACCGGTATAGAAGTTTGGTAGGTGCAAAAACTGAGCCGCCACCTCCGTAGCCATGAAGGCACAGCAAGTTCCCGAGGGCCGGCACGGCGAGGAGCACATCTCATCAGCACAACACCACGCTCAGGTGTTAATGGCAGATATCATCCGATATCCCAGATATCGTCAGGCTCTTCTCTGCATATGACAAAAACCCGCACATCAGATTCCCCCTGGCAGATGGAAAGAGCGATTTCATCAGCGACCCAACGCTGCAGCCCTACGACTGCCCCAGTTCACCATCAAATAAAAGCTGTGAGTGTCCACCAGCAAGGCGAGGTTTCGGGAGCACTCTCAGGACTTGCTGTTAGCCTCAAAGCTTTCAATTAGGTACATATGTATTTATGAAATATTATGACAATTGAAAGCCTGTTAAGTGTTACAGAAAAATCCCTATGTGCAAAATGACCGGGGCATCAGCACGGCCTTAACTGCTAAATCCATTTGGTAATCAGGTTAGGCTGCCAGCGAGAGGCTGGTGTCAGCGGTTTTTATTAAAAGCTGGGTTTTTGCTATAAGAGGCACTAGTTTTATGTTGCCATAAATTGTCAACAGTTGGTCAGATCCCCACAGAGAAAGGATCGATACACAGCAGAGAGGAAAAAGTGCTGAGAAAGGAAAAGCGATACTCTAATTAGAACAAAATTTAAGAGTCCAGGGGTATGGATGACAGTGCCTAATATGTTATAATTTATTGACGGCCTCCAAAGATTGGGTTTTGTTCTGGCTCTCAGAGGCAGCCGGGTGTTAATAAATATCCCAACAGACAGCAGCTGCCTGCAGGCAGCGAGCAGGCAGCTCCTCGCACATCGATCCTCCGCACCCTCAGCCTCCACCATCGGCACAACCAGCAACCGTCCTCGCACGGCGCAGCCACCGCCGGGTCGGGTCCTCCAGCCGAACAAGTGGTTTTCTTGGCTCCTCCGGTTTGCACATCGGCTGGGGGGCCTGCTGGTGCCCCCCACGCCAGCAGCAGGCAAGCTGCAGCCCTGCGGGACAGGTGCTTCGGCAGTCCCAAGACAGGGCTCCCGGGGCACGGGGACAAGGCAGAAAGCCTGGCCCCTCCACGGCCAGCGCTCCCCGGGGACACCCCCACCTCCCCGGGGTGTCAGAAGTCCGCGCCTCGTTTTGCAGTAATCTAATCCCGGCTTAGCACAGCGGTAATCCCGGCCGAGGACCCGAACATCTGGGAGCCCCAGCTCTGTGCCCAGACGCAGCCTCCCCTGCTGACCCAGATTTAATAACCGCTCGAGCCCTAACCTGCCCTCGCTTCATTTCACAGCACACGAAGCACCTGCCATCGGACCCTCATAAACAAGGAGGCAATAAAATTTAATCACTCGAAGATCAAAGTTCTCAAGTGTTTTCCAATCGTCCTCTCGCCACCCTCCCAGCTAGGTTAGGGGAACTGCAGTGGGCTCTCTATTTAATAAGTGGCCATAAAAACCTGGCTGGATTGGAGAAATATTGGCAAATACAATAAACAAAAATATATTAACTCTAATTCTGCAAAGCCTTTGGCTATATTAATATCTCTTTAATGTAATCACCTATAAATAAGTGATGACCCTATGATTTTATGACATCTGTCATCCTCATTTCCATACAAGACATGAAGTATTTACTCTCTCTGGTATGCAATGAAAGGATGGGAGTCGTATGCCATGACTGCCCTGTGTAGCCACCAGCTCCTCCACCCAAACGCCCGTGGGCTGTCCCAGGGGGCTCAGCTCCAGCTCACCCTTTCCAGTGGGATGGACAGAAACATGGACCACAACTGCACACACAGCTGCACGGCGTGGGCTGGCGGTGCCCACGCGTGCCCCCAGGTCCCAGGGACGTGCTGGGGCAAGGGGTAACGCAGCACAGCTTTTGGAAAACAAGCTAACTTCAGTATTTTTATAATTGCAGCTGGGCGATGGGAGATCAGCACCAGCTGGTAACACATCCGTGCTTTGGGGACCAAGGGGGGACTCATGGGTGGCCCCTACCTGCCCTGGGCAGTAAGCACCGCAGCAGGCACACACCGACAACCAACATGTCACGTCAAAGCTTACTGCTGCCTGAGACACAGTGCCCCGTGCCAAGGGCGCCCTGCCCACCTCGCCGTGCCCTTCGGCCACTGGATGGGCAAGATGAAGCCCAAAGCCCCGGCCATATCCCCCAGCCCCACAGTGCAGGAGGGCTGGCAAACTGGTTTCTCAGTGCTGGGACTGGTCCAGCTGCAGGAAGAGCCAGGCTCCCCTCAAGAAGCTGCCGTGCTCTCTGCTGGGGACACCAGACTTAGGTTTGGCAGTCAGACCCGGGGGACCGCTGACAGGCAGGGAGCAGCATGTGCCCCACATCCCAAGATGGGAAATGCACCAGCCGGGGAGAAGAGGCAGATCCCAGGACGCAGCCGGGAGCAGATCCCAGGCTGTGACAGGCCCCCAGGATTCCCTGTGTGCCCAGGCTGGGGCGGGAGCAGCTGCCCCCAGCGCTCTCCCCTGCAGGCACAGGGGCAGATGCACCGTCCGCTCCCCCCCAGCCCCCCCTGGAAGCAGTCAGCGGTGCCTCGACACCCCAAGGATGCGCAGCCGGGGACCCTTCGGGCCACGGCTCTGCAGCTCCCGGAGCTGGGCCGTGGTTCTAGCACTGGCTGCTGGAAGACCATGGCAATCACAGGCACCAGTGCTGTAATTCACAAATGCTTGGTGCAATGAGAACAGCAGAACGGTCCCTTAGATGCGTATTTTTCACTTCAGCTGGAGCTCCGCTACCAGGGGAGGTGCTGGGCTCCCGGCCAGGCTCCCGCCAGCTCAGTGGGGCAGGGAGAAGCCCTGTGGCACGATCCCACCAGCTTCCTTGGAAGGGACGGCAACTCCTCAGCCCTCCAGCCAGCACTCCAGGACAAAGCTGCCCTTTCCCCTTCTGTCCAGAGAACTGGAGATTCCCAACGCACCATGCAACATGGTGCAGCTTACTGCTGTCCCCAGGGCCGGAGAGATGACAATATTCTACAGCCCTGAGACAGAAAGGCAACAAGATTTATAAGGAAAAAGCAGCTATTACAGGCATAAGGAGGCTGGGCTGAGGCTCTTCACACCAAAAGTATATTGCAGAACTGCCTCACCCCAGAACTGGCCAGAATAAAGCGAAAGAGACTCTCCACCTTATCCCCACCTACCCCTGCCCTTGCTGACTCCTGGGCATGATCAACCCCACGAGCAGCAGCTTGCAGACAAATCCAACGAAGGGGAAATGCGCAACCATCCTGCCCCATGCCCCGCAGAGCTGACCATTTGCTGTAGCAATATAGCAGAGGTGACAACCAAATAGCAGCAGCCAGCCACAACTCCACAATGAGAGTCATCTCTCTGCAACCCCACGTGAGAGCCCCACTGCCAAGGACAGGAGCCCGGACAGCACAGCGCGTGCCAAGCCTTGCCCCAGCTGTGGTCTCAGCCAACAGGACCTGCCCAGCCAGACCAAAGCAGCCCCAGCACCGATGCCAAGCCTCCAAGGCCGCTCCTCTGGCTAGAGCGCTGCTTTTGTGTATTTGGGCACGTGCGAGATGCTGCAACTCAAAGAGTGGGAAGACAAAAATCTGCACACAGGAGGGAGAAGGAAAGAGAAGGGCAAAAAACTCTTGAAAATCAAAAATTGCATTTAAAGGCAAGTTTGTGAAGCACAAGCACCAGCCCCTACTACACCGATCTGATGGCTCACTCAAGCAGGAAGATCAGAGTCCACAGTGCAAGTGCCCCCAGGCAGCTCCAACCACAAAGTCTTCCATTTTTCCCTCCTGTTCTTCAAGATGGCAAGCTGGATTGCTAAAGAGTTTCACGCCCCATTTGCCCTCCAGACCGGAGCCCAGGCAGCCCAGCAGCCACGGGGATGGTTGCCCAGCCATGCCTGCAGCAGCCGCAGCTGGAGCAGCTCACCCAGCCGAGGGTGTCCCCTGCAGATGACGCAGCCACCTGCATAGACAGACAGAGAGGTCCTCCTTTCAGCAGCTGAGAGCAATGGCCTGTCCTCCTCCCACCTTGCTCCATCCTCCTCATCCTCCTCACTGGGCTGAGGCAAGCAGGCTGCAGGAGCAGCCCATGCTCTCCTCCACAGGCAGAGCCACTGCTGCACACCCTGCTAAATGAAAAACAGTATTTAATTAGGACAGAGCCAGAGGAGCACACAATTAAACACTTTGTTACTATCATTCTTGCACAGTTTAAGCCTCAGTTCAATAAAGAACCATTAGAGAAGGCTAGTATCGAACCAGACCTCAAGCAGGGGAGCTGCATGCTGCATCACTACAGCAGCCAGGGGACAAGGAGCAGGCTGGAGCACGGCCAGCACCAGCACTGCACATGAGGGGGGACATGGGGACGCTCCCACCCACCTTGCACCTGCCAGCAAGGGGATCGCAGCCCCAGGGCCAACACAGATGGGAAGCCACGATCAGAGACCCACAGACTGGAAGGCGCCAGGGCAGCCACAGCCTTCACGCGGAGACCTGAGCTTTCCACAGGGCTCTTTAGGGGCAGGAACGGGGAGGCTGAGCCCAGACACGAAGGTATAGCCAGACCCCCACCTCTGCCTGGCCAGGTACGAGCCCCCGAACCCTGAAGAGGGGCCAGATCACAGCCCCCTGCCCATGGCACTCACGGACCAAACTCACCAGCACAAAAAGGCTTCCTCCAGGTCCTGCACCCGGCTCTCAGCATGTGCCAGCAGCAGGGACCCCAGCCGAGCACCAGCAGGACCTGGGCCGCCGGTCTGTGGAGAGAGAAGCATCAGGGACAACAATGGGGCATAAGGTAGGAGCCTGTGTCTCCCCCTCCCCAGCACACAGGTCTATGCCCAAAAACAGGTCTCCGGGTTTTTGCTTCCCAAGAGGAACAGGGAGGACCCCTGTTCAGGACACAGAGGGAAGTTACTAAGGTCTTGCCCCCCATCCCGTGCCTGCACGGAGCGGGCAGAGCAGCCACGGCTGCATGGTTAGAGCTGGCACTGAAACCCCCTGCGGTCCCTCCATGCACACACAGGACCCGCTCCCAAAAGACGCTCGCCTTCTGCAGGGGAGCAAGTCCCACCGTGGACGGCGCATAGCATCAGCAGCAGGACCCGCAGCTCCAACAGGCCGACACAAACCCCAAGAAAAAAGAAAGGGGGTCCCCGAGCGAGCCCCACGGGGTGCCCGGCGCAGGGGAGCAGGCAGGGCAGCACCACCTGCGAGGCAGAGCAGGGAACCCGGCGAGGCTGGAGCAGCACAGTGTGCAGCCGCTGCCGCCGTGTCAGGCGATGATGTGGACCTGGAAAAACGCTCACTCAGGCAGGATGCCTAGTAATAAATTTATTGTATTTTATTACATATTCCCCTTTTTGCACTTAATTCCAATTCCTCATATTCAAACTCTTCTTTCTGAAAGAAAATGATTTTTAACATAAAAATATAAATTCTGCATATTAAAAGTGCATACACCTTGAATAATAAAACATACAAATAAATAATAAAAGGCATTGACACAGTCTCATGCACTTGTCCTCAAATAATTTAAAATTTATGGTACAATGTTCAATCCCAAGTAAAGACAGCCTGCTTTCCAGATTACTGTACAGTTCAAAAACATTAAAATACAGAAGAGAATATCAAAGGTGTGGGCAAGCCCCACGTCCCAGTATCAGTGTACAGTGATGTGACATGCAGTTTTTAAACTGTAGATATTCCAGTGTAAAATCTGACATTGTGTCCAGAAGAGAAACTGCATTTGCAACAGGACTTAAAATTCAATTTTAACCAATGGTGAGGCACAGTTGGTGAGCAAATCTGTACAAATTAATACTTGGAAGGCCACAAGAAAATAATCTAGCCACTTGTAGCCTGTATTCCCTTGTGTCACCCCTACCCAAGGCAATGTAGCACCTAAAAACGGTTTCTTATTGCACTGCACAAATGCCATACAAACCTAACGCTAACTTTCTCGCAACGTGTTTGTGCTGCAGGGCCTAGAGTGAAACAGAATTTGTGTTTACACTTAGTTTTAATCTGTGTCTTTTAAAAAACACTATTTGCAGATAAATTGAGTGCTATCGCCTTTAAAAAAATAGAAGACTCCCTAAACCTTTAGACCTAATATAGATATTGTACAAGTCTCCAGGTACTTTTATTGTACAAAATAAAGCTCCTAATAGTAAATGCTTTACGGTGCTTTTATTAAGAAAACCATGTAGTACTTTCATCTCACCACAGATTAAAACTAAATTTCAGTTCCCTCCACAGATAACATTAGATACCGCCAAATTATTTTGGATTAGTAGGCAAATGACAAGGATACAAAAAACATAACAGGAAAATTATCTGGAATGTTGTTCCCAAACCCTCCCCGTGCCCACTGACCAAGGGGGACGGGCACAGAGCCTGCGGGGGGAGGAGGGCCAAGAACCTGCCCGACACCCAGCCACTGCTCAGGCCGGCTGCTCTGTGAAGACAAGGCTGCCGCGAGGTGGTACCTCGCAGGGGCACAGCCGGGCAGCCCAGAAGGAATCCCGGGACCTACGCTTCTTGCTATAACCAGACGTGCTGCTCCCGAGACCTCGCCAACCTGCCCCCAACGTCAGCCGCCCCGAGCAGGCAGCTGCCCGCTCTGCCCGGTGCACCCCACGGGCTACGACCCCGGCCGGCCCCGCTGTGCATACGACCACCCCGGTGGGATCCGCGGTCGAACGGCTCAGAAATGCAAACACCACCACAGTTCTGGAGCACGAACGGGAAGCACAGCCACCTTCGTGGGCTGCTGGGGCCCGGGCCGGCTCTTCCCGGGAAGGCAGGCAGAAGCCCCGTTACCAGTATGGGCAGCACACCGACAACTGGAAACTGCTCCCGTAGCGTGGAAATTCAACAAAAACTCCTTTTTTGAGTGCTTATACGGCTACAGGTGACTGCCTCTTCTCACAACGTAGAACATGTCATTAAAGTTACATGGGAAATGGCAGGCTACATACAGAACACTGATCAGGTTTTCCCTGTTAAAAAAAGAAAAAACAATACAATACAGAAAACCGGTTTGTTCTCATTTCAACATATCAGATCCCTTTGACATTATGCTACACTCCAGCCTTGTCAGTAATGCAGAATTCTGCAAAGGAAAGAATCAAAGATGTGCAAACAAAGCAGGAACCCAGGGACATGCTCCTATGTGCTGACACGCAGCTGCGCCAAGAAACAGAAGTACAGACTCACGGCAGCGCTCCGGAGTCTACTGAGCGGCTTCTGATACTGAAAGCACGGTCTATGGTTTGTATTAGATGCTTGCATAGTTAGGAAGTGCATGCATTTGGGTACGGCGAGAGAACTGCCATGCAAAACTGCCCTTATTACTGAGAAAAAAAAATGGTTGATCATGCTCAAGTTTCAGCTTTGGAAAGCAAGCAACCCTGCAGCTAAGACGGATGAGGGCACTTACAGTAGAATAAGTGTACTGTAATTAAGCTGCTAATTTTCTATCCTAAGCATTTTTTTTTATTTAGCCGTATTTGATAAGTTTGAAAGGGTTAACAATTTATACACCCAAAGTGAGACACTTACAAGTTACAGAGAACTGCAGGCACCAAATTGTCTATCAAATGTGATTAATACAAATAAAAGGTGCCTATTGAATTCACGTCGTTGAAAATGTGCTTCTAATTTGTGTACTACTAAACACTATCCAAAAGACGCAGCCCAAAAAGGGTAAAAATAATTTCTTTAGGTGACTCCAGCAGGAATCTAGCACTGGAATGAAGGAGCTGCTTTCCTGCACCCAGAGGGCTGATTCTAGGAACAGGAGCAAGTGTCAGACTAGGGATGTGGTGTGAAATACGAGTTACACATGGCCGATGGGGGTGAGTTCAACCCAAAGTTCGTTGAAAACACATCACAAAAATCCTTCAGAGGACTTGAAGCCTGCTTTCCTTTGGAGCTTGCACGCTGTTTGAGCAGAGGGACAGTGCTGGACCTCCCCCTTTCAAGGCATTCTCACCAGCGTGAGGCTGCCCTGTAAAACTTTGCTTCCAGGTCATCAGCACTGGGGTCCCAGACTCCACCACCCCCAAGCCAGGACAGCTCACCCTGCAGGCAGCCACACCACAGGCCGTTCCACACGTGCCATGGCTGCGCGTGACTGGCAAAGCAGACCCAGACGGCGGCCATTCTCGTCCCACTCGGATGCCCAGCCATGAGACCTCTAGGCCCCACGTGCCACCACCCAGGGGCAGGTAGAGATCCCTGGCCAGCGGTGACCTTCAGAAGATGGCAGAACCCACCTCCTCCACAGGCCGAGTGCTTCCGAAGCCAAACACGAATTTTAAGAAAAGAGGTGACCACATACAAGAGGCTGCTTCAGAACAGCCTCAAGCCTTCACTGCTCTAAGGATCAATACACAAAGCCAAGGTGGTGTTGGCATCTAGGACTCGGAAGCTCCCTCTCTGGAGCGTTCCCTAGTATCATGCCACATCCCTACATCTGGACAACACGATACACCCGGACAGGAATTCCTGTGCATGAAAGGGCTAAGAAATAAGTCCGCTTTAAAACAAGGAGAGAAGACTGATGTTGCTTTTCACCAAATCAGTTTAAGTAGGGCCTGCAATAACCTACATTCAGTTTTAGGAAGATTTACTCTACATCACTGACGGAGCCATGACTTTAACAGCAGTGAGGCTCGTTTTGCACTCACAAAGAACATTGCTGTTTCCTGGACCCACACCTTTCAAACCCTCTCCTGTGCGACGAAGTTCATATACTACTGGACATCTGTGATACCAAGAAGCAGAGATGCAGAATGGCAGCAAATGGCTGCTGTCCACACGGCTTTGTTACAGAATTGACACAGCCACAGAACAGGGACTGACTGCACGTTCCAGATCCTGCAAGGGCATGCTTTGCACATTTTGCCCGGTGTGTGCCTTATACTCAACACGAACTACAGTGCACCGTTATAAGTCAAAATATTTTACTTGAGGACACCCCAAGTCAAGCCCTCCTGAGCCAGAAAACACACCACATGCTGGCAGCCCACCACAGAAGAGCAGCATCTCATCTGCTCCAAGATGATGGCACTGTCAGCACGGCCTCTTCTGCCCACTCTGCGCTCACCTGCGGAGCGAGGAGCCTGCGCACCAGAGCTGCTGTTTTCAGAGGGGCAGCTATGAAATACAGTTTGGCAGCATACACAGAGTAGATAGTGCTGGAGCTGGCAGCAATTTCCATCAGGAATTATGGGGAATACACAGAAAAAGTGCTAGATTACATACCATGGGATTGCAGAGGTTCAACTGTTTTTAACATCAGCTGCTGGAAACACCTGGCACCAGGATCTCCATTCCCACTTTGTCCAAATGGGAGTTCTAATGACCATTCTCACGCCCCAAACACAAATATATTGAACTGGCATTCAGCTAAAACACCAGTTTGGACATGGCTTCAAGTTTCCTTCAGCCTAAGCATGCAATACAGGAGCAAAACCACCTCAAAAACCATACACCAGCTTCCAGTTTAAACTTCTTCAGTGAACGATGGCATGAAAAGAAAATGTCATTTGATAAAAATAACCTTTCACAAGTGTCCCATGGTAAAACGCACAGAAAACTAGGTTCTGTCTATTAAAAGATACCAAACCAAGTTAGCACTAGCTACCAGAATTACATTCTTGCTAGAAGAGTTGTTACAAGAGAAGAGCCGACACAGTGCAAGACCTTAATACAGATAAAACCTTAAACAAATACTTCAACATCAACATTTCAGGGAGTAATTTAAGTACTACAGTGTGAAGCAAGTCTTATCTGCTCTGCTGGATATAACAAAAAATAATCCAAGAATAATCGAAGTCATACATTTAAGAAGCAAATAATGCAATCTTTGCTTCTTGTTGCTGCTATAAATGAGACTGAAACAATACCCGGGAGAAGAAATGCATCAAGAAGATGGTCATGTTCAGGTTTAAAAACATAGTCCAGGGCAGAGAGTCCAGCACACTGTAAAAACATGCAGGCTACTGGCATTGCTTCTGGGTTGCATGAAGGTAAGTGCTGCAGAACATCATCGGGACAGAGCGAAGGTTATACTGCAGGTGGGCTCACCGTCACACACTGGATCAGAGGTCTGGGGCACCCCCAGCTCAGCTCCACACACACACTGCCTTTTCTCCAAGGTGTCAGCCGCCCCCAAAACACTTCTCTCCAAAGCTTGCTGCAGATGTGTGGTGAGCCAAGTATAAAAAGTAATCACGGAGCAGCCCAGCAGACCTGGGGGCAAGGCTTCCTGCAGGGTCATCAGCACATCAGCTCAAGAGAGGACATGGAACAGACTAACTCAGAGTCACTACTTGTTTGAGGGCTGTTTGTTACGTTGACAGAAAAGATGTACGAATATGTCTGTCCACAAGCTAAGCCCGGAGAAGCTTTGCTACACAAGACTGTATGACAGGCAAAGACCTCATTCAGAAGATAAGCGTGCCCAGCACACTGCCCAGCTGCTGCATGTCGTGACCTACACGACAGATTGCTGCTGCTCATAAAGGATATGCAGCACATTAATAAAAACTCATGAAATAAAAGATTACACCACATGTATATAAAAGGACTTGAGGAATCCACCTTTTAAGAGGAATCTTAAAGAACTTGAGGAATCTCCCCTGCAAGAAGGGCATGTAAACAAAGACGTCACTAGATGCAGTGTTTTAACCCTGATAGAGACTGTCATCCAAACAAGAATGGGGATCATTTTGCAAAGAGACTTGTGGTAGCCAGAGCCGCCGGGGAAGGTGACAAGCATGCTGAAGGGAGGAACGTAGCAGTGCTCTGGAGAATGTGAAAACTGCTCTGCGGTATTCTGGTACAGCTGCTCCAACCCGCACGAAGAGGCTTGTTCAAAGCATGCTCAGAGAAGGCAGAGAAGACGACACTTGGCTTATCTAAACATTACTCCTGTAAGTAACGGATGCTATATTCACACCACTATGATTAAGCATCTGAGCACATTAGGAAACGCTTCTTCTCAGGAGTTTGAACAGGGGTCCTAACAGCATCACTGCTATTCAGGTGCATGAAGACAGCTCTCCTACAGCACTGCAACCATCTCCCACCTAGCACTTTCACACATATGAGCTGGCAACCAGCTGCTGCTTAGTGATTTCTTCTGTTGCTTAGTATAGTGTTTCAGAAGAGAGAAAGTAATTAAAGAGGATAGGGCAGAGGTTGGCTTAGGTATGGACAGAGTAAAACTCTTCATAGGCATAGCAACAAAAAAAGCAGGTTACGTTTCATGGGAAAACGCCAACTTTCTGCTGTTGGAATGCAAAAATGGAATCTATGACAGACGCGCACACACAGACTCACAGGTACCTTTCTGTCCATCCACTAATGCTAGTCCCTCCTATACTGGCTGAGTATATACCTGAGAAACAACATCAGTGTTGAAATATTGCCCTTTAGAAAGCTTGAAAATGGAGGGGAGCAGGGAGAGAGGATTGAGAGCGAGCATAAAGAAGCGGCAGTCTCTCCTTTCCAGTTTCCTTCACATCCTCCACAGCTCAGAACAAGGCCATATGCCAGCGTGGACACAGCCTGCTCAGAACAAGACCAAAGGAATATCAGTTCACAGCTCTACAAAGCACACTAGCGTCAGTACAACTTTCAGATTTCAGACCTTGAATCTGAAGAAAGTTGTTGCATTTTCTGTAGAGAGACTCCTGTACAAGTGCTATGGGACAGCTGCATTCATGTTCAACAATGACCCCAGCTAGACTACTTGCATCAGTGCTGGCTGCCTGTGGCTATTTGGTTTCATGGCAGAATCAAAAGGCGCTTTAACAACTTGCAGTTAACTTCTCCTCAAAACATACATTAGGCACATGAACAAAAAAAACAAGAGCTCAGAATAAATTAGCTTCTCAGCAGAAGAAAAGACACCTGGATTGCAGCATTTCACTGAGGTTCCAGAGAAGGCAGTACAGACACCTGCATGCTGGAAGGTAATTTTTTCAGCGGCTTGTCAGCAGACTGCTTGCCACTGGAAGGAGGAGACTGGACTCCGGGATCTAGCTGGGAAGACTTGGACTTGCGACTGGATAGCAAAGAATGTTTGTTGGGTGCGGCATCTTTTGGGACAAGTTTGTCTTTTGCAGTAATGTTGGCATTGGTGTGAGAGGCTGGTGCGACAACACCTTTCTCTGATTTGTCTTCCAGCACATTTTTACTGCCTAACCTGGAACTGCCACTCCCTGTCTTTTTTGAGAGCATTGTCGTCTTTCCCAGGTCTGCTGACCTCCGGGTCTCCTTCTGCCTTAAGGCTGATTTAAAGAAAGACAATCCTTTTTCTTCTGACTTGCTGTCCCTCTTCAAACCAGAACGCACACCAACATTTGGGGACCGCAGGTTGGCCATAGAGGAACTCCGCACATGCTTGCTGTCTACTGCCCTGCTGTCACTCCTAGAGTGGCTTATCCGCGGGGAGCTTGTTCTTGAACTGCTGGTAACACTCGTTTTATCGGACCCCAGACTTATCTTAGAGCCCTCCCTGCTGAGGCTTCGGTCTGAAGTCCGGCTTTTCCCAGCAGAAGAGCCCTTAGTCAATGAGCCTGATGGGGTTTTCTTGGCAGCTGTGGAGGATGGAGAACCTGACTTTTGCTTCTGTTGAGCCGATGGGACAGCCACCTCAAGAGGCTTCGTGCTATGGTCCTTCCTAGCCTGAGTGGGAGCAGGAGACCCATGTCGCCCACTGGCCCTAGAGGAGTCCGTCTTACTTCTAGACCGGGAAACTT
The DNA here is from genome assembly GCA_013401275.1 of Pandion haliaetus. Classification (NCBI taxonomy): domain Eukaryota; kingdom Metazoa; phylum Chordata; class Aves; order Accipitriformes; family Pandionidae; genus Pandion; species Pandion haliaetus. Next base: position 153,627 of record VYZV01019455.1, read on the forward strand.
TCTGGGAACTCTTTAGTGGAGGAGGAGAAGAGTGAGAGACTTTGGTCTCTTGGGTAGATAAGACTGTCCTTCCCCTCCTCAAACTTTTGTCTGGCTCAGAAACTCCCTTGGAGCTGTGAACCTTCTTAGGGGTGCCATCTGCCTTCTCTGCAGCCAGCCCTATCCCACTGGGGGCTTTCACCTCCTTGACTGGAGAGCTATCCACAGAATCACTCTGATCAACAAAGGCGATTTGATTGTTGTTATCAAAGGGGTCCAAAGCAGAGTGATTCCTGTCTGGCTGCACAGAGCTTTTACCATACCCATCTGAAAGATCTGAGCTAGATGTCCTTACAACAGACTCTTCCCTGAATGCCCCTTCCATGACAGCCAAAGGAGCTCTGCGAGCTGTCCTGTGCTCTCGCCGACTGCCATCACAGGGCTCCAAGTAGCTGCTAGAAAGATTCCTCAGGCTGCCGAAGCAAGAGGTGGAGACTTTATCATCAGCAGCCTCCCCGATCTTCTCCAGGGTAGAAGCAGAGGTATGTACAGGGGAATCTCCAGAGAAGCGTGACGGAGAGTTGGAGCGGAACTGCAGTTTTGCAGAGAGTGACCACGAGGGCCTGACACCATTTTCGCTCACTGCCAGTGGGCTGGTGACAGATGATCTAGACGACAAGCTCTGACGCTGGACACTTCTTACAAACGGCCGAGTTGAAAATCCTCCTGCAGAGAAAGAAAGTGACATCCTCAGTATGAAAGCCAAGCCTGCAGTCGGTTTATTCTACCCATCCACAGACACTACTTCCCTAAGAGAGTCAGACAGCCCACCTACACCACGTTGTATGCCTATCTCTTCATGCCTGCTGCAGGCACAGCTTCTTGCATGAAGCTGAATAAGGAATTCAACAACTGTTATTTGCTAGTGGTTACCCAGAAGTAACTCTCTGAAGCCTGAAACTGAAAATGCAGATTTTCCTCTCATCCTGAGCAACAGGAGACCAAACACAGGCTTTGCACCTTGGAAGTCCTTGAAACTAGCAATGAGTTCACCAACTATGATTATGCTCCCAGAAATAAATTCTTCTGTATTAAAGAATATTTCCTATACCATCCTGTAAAAGGCAAAAGTAGGATTCCTACCTCTTTAGATAAAGCAATGTATCTGTATTTACAAAGTACAACAATAAGCATTTTAGAAATGTGGCTACCATGGCTAGACCTCACAGTTATCACACCACTGCTGCAGGGACATCTCTATACTTGCTCCAAAATGCTCAGACTGACCCATGAAGCTCCACGTTTTCAGAAGTTACAAGGCACTATGTGGAGGAGCCAGGCAAAGACAGGAACTGAAAGTTATTTGCACACACAAGTGCAACCGAGTATCTTCTCACCTCCCTGGGAGCAGTCTACAGCACAGCAGCAGACAATGAGTATCTATGCTAAGCTGTAGCACTATGTCACCCTCCCTGCAAAGGTGCTGCAATGAAAACCAGAAAATACACAAGCACAAGAAGCTCTTGACTGAGAGGTTTCATTGTCAGTATTTCCTTTCTTTGAAAGGCTCCTTAAGGTTCCTGCCCTGCTCTTCTCCATCCTTTCATACCAGAGAAGAGCTCACCTGTACCAGAACCCATCTGCTCCTACCAGCACAGTGCCTGCCTCCCACAACTGCTGGAGTAACTGTCCCTTGTAACTACGTATTTTCCAGCTATGTTAGTAGGGATCTTGTAACAGCAAGACTAGTGGCCCAGTATCCCACACACACTGCAGTATTGATACACACCATCATCTTCACTCCTTTCCCCAGCCAGCTCTACCGATTCTGAGAGTGAAGCCAGAGACGTGCGTCGTGATGACGCTGCCGAAGCAATGCTGGGCTGCTTGCTACCAGGAAGACGGCTGACCCAGTGCTCACAGAGCGAGGAGCTTGTGGAGCCTGCAAGGAATCAGGCACAGACATCAGGCCAATAGCATGCAGCTGCAGAACACGTGAAACCTTGGAAGGCCACCAAGAGCCAGGTACATACTGCACCACACTGCCTTTGACAGATACCTGGTGTCTGGAGCTAGCCCACACAGCCACAGCATCCAGATACTGCTGAGAGAATAAGTCTTTACTCTTATGAAACAGTTATGGCCATAAGTGAAAAACAGAATTGCACTTGTCCCAGTATGCTGTGAATCAAAAGAATCAGTGCAACAGCACACAGACAGAGAGAGGGCAGTCCTTGAGCTGCCACAAAAATACAGTACAAATACTTTCCTTTCCAAAGGCAAGTCAGCAAGCCTGCATCTGCCTGCAGCTCATCCCAGATTCCAACACATTCAGCTGCTGGCTGCCTACTTGAGACCAACAGCACTGCTGGAGGGAATGAGCTAGTCACATTTTTATGCCATGGTTTTGACAAAGGCAGCTCTGAGCAGAACTACCCATGGTGATGGAGGAGGGTTCCCCCATCTCCACAGCCTCTTTGCCACAACTAGCCTTAACAGAAGAGATAGCATTTTCCCACGGCCTATGATGCACAGCAGCACATTCAGACAAGCCTTGCTGAGTTCTGGGACAGACAGTGGGGGCTTAAGCAGTGCTGGGCAGAAAATTCTGAAGAAGGACAAACTATCCATGAAAGAAACTACAACCACTCCTTGACAATGCCAGCAGGGCTTACCTGCCACAGAGCTGTTAGCAGACCACGATGGGATTGCTGTGCGTCTCTGGTAGAAAAGAATATAAGCTGTCTGCTTGCAGACTTCATTTTCAGAAAGTTGCTGAACATCACTGTCATCAAAGCAGTACCACTGGCCATCAACCGAGTTTTTGCAATAGGCTGAGAGAAAATACATTAGTGTTAGTCCTACTACTCTCAGCTTTGCTGTATGGTAACTTAAACATGACCTTATCTGCTGTGATGGACTCAGAGGAGAATGAAAGGAACAGATTTACTCATGCAACACATCCTCTTCCAGTCTGACTGGCAAAATGGGGGCCTGAGGACACCAGAATACAATAAACAGCTCCCATTTCAGGATTTCTTTGTCCAACGTTACTGCTCAAAACCAGAGCACCACTTGGGGTGGCTCCATTCACTTCACATTCTGTTACTTGCGGTGGTCTACCTCCATCAGTGAATCTCTATCTGACTGAGCCCACCCAGGACAACACAGCCCAGAGACACACATCAGGAGGGAAAAACCGGACACACAACACATTTTCTGGGCTGCTGTGTGAAGTCATACAGATCCTAAGAGCCACCAAGCAACTTTGTCTCTCTCCGGCTGCTCTGGGAGCTGCTGGAACAAGCAAAAAAGAGTTCATAAACTGGCTATGCACATAGGCAATGTGCAAATACTTCCTATGTATAGCAGCCTCTTGTAACTACAGAAGTTCTGCATCGAGTGGCCAGAAGCATTTCTGAAACATAAAAGGCCAGCTACATTACTCTGAAGGAAAAAAAAAAAAAAGCAGAGAAAGAAACATACAGTAAGACATTTGGGTCAACAGGCATTGTTCCACCCCTCAAAGTCATAAAAGTTACCCATCTGGTATTACATACCCAGCCCTTGTTAGTTGGGTTAGGTCCTTTTGTCAAGAAAGATTAAGAAGTTATGGACACTCAATAGAAAAATATAACCATTTTCTTTCTGAAAGGATCCAACATACCTAATATTGCAGGATACTTGCCTGTATAGTGTCCCCCTTGCATGGTGCCATGATGATTGCAGACAGCATAGAGGTCATAGATATAGTCCTCAGGATCCCTTCCAAGACCATAAGGTCTCCTCCAGGGTGACCAGTGAGATGGCAGACTCCAGCTGCTCTGACTGCGTTTAACAACATGGGGAGTCATGTCTAAGCCACTCAGGGGGAATTTAACCATGTTTTGAAGTTTCATCCTTCGGTCTCCTTCCTGTGTAAATGGAGAATAACGAGCTGCAGTGGCAACGAGCCCACCATGCTTAGGGAAAACAAAAAGCCAGGCATAGGACAGAACAGCTGCTTCTGAAAAGGTGGTCTAAGTCAGGTCACTCCCTGGCTGAGAAGCAGTCCTCCAGCATCGCTGCAGATGTCCTTACCTGTCTAAACCTTTTGAGATGTATGATGAGAACATCAGGTAAGGTCCAGAGGCTCAGTGTGATGCTACCCTGCTGCAGCTGCTTGCAGTGTGGGCATCGCCATGCGTCATCTGGGGCAAGCTACAAGGAAGAGGCATGAGTGGGCATGGGTATTAGTTTTCAAATTCCAAGGCAGCTTTCGCTACACCACTGTTCCTCTGCTGCCCCAGGCCCAGTGCAGACACTGACCCCTGCACCCCATCTACCTCCAGCATTTATCAAGCTCATTGGAAATGCAGGGTTCCCAATGATGCTTTTCAAAACAGTGACAAGCAGAGAGACACGTGTGTCTTATGCAGGAGGCACTTCCCACTGCAAGACAGAATTCAGCTAGTGCTGCTGTGCAGAGAAGGTATTTCCACCTTATAAACTCCAATCCCTTTGAAGTGGGGGAGAAGGAAAAACGAAGGCAAAAGCCTGAGTAAAAGTACTCTCAAGAAAACCAGCAGCACAGAAAGAATCAGAACAGAAGGAAGACAGGTGTACTTCAAATTTCATCTCTGACACCTCACTGCCCTCTGGAAACCCTCTTCCTCCCTATGTCCCAATGGCACAGACTTACAAACTGCAGAGATTTTCACTGTCCACCAAGGAGAATGTGTCTTTTCAAAGACACAAACACGACACGTACTTCCCTCCACAGCCCAGTGCTCAGAAAACTCAGAAGCCAGAGAGCTTTAAGCTGTCAAAAAACTCTTCCCTCACCTCAAAGAAATAACAAGAGAGGCTCCAAAATTATTAAAGCTCAGTCACGGGTCCACAGTCCACCTCTAGGACCATCGCTTTTTACAGCAGATTAGAGACCTCTGGCAAAGAAATGCAGATTGTTTATGTGTTCCAGGCAAGGGCCAGCTCAGACCCATCTCTAGTCTGCCCTGTGGCACACCGTCACTCCTGCCACTTCAACCTCCTCACACCTTGAGCAAAACTAGAGGAGGAAAGCAGCAACACTTCTGGAGAACTGAGCCCGGTGGTCACTCTGCTGCCATATGGTGGGTCCCACTCAGTGGGGGTTGACTTGAGCCCACCCCAACCCTCTTCAGGTTTGGAAACACACAATTGCTCCAAGACAGAGCAGCAAATTCCCATGAAGAAGCCACATTGTTCTAACCCTTAATAATGTATGCCAGAAAAAGACATCGCTATTTCAAAGTAAGTTCTCTTATCAACATTTGGGGGGCAAAAGACCCAAAAGCAGTACCTCTCACAACTTTTTCCTCACTGCAGAGAAACTCTGTTAGTTAGCAGGACTGGTAATTAGTGTTGCGCTACTCATTTATTCTCTTGTCTCAATAAATTGGTGTTTGCAGAAAACAGCTACTCTGCTGGAGTATGGGAGTTCATGCAGCACGTGGAGCAGCCAGGCCTTCCAAGTCCTGGCTGCTATACAGTCTTGTCCCTACCTGTTCCTCTTTGGTGTACAGTTGGAAACACTGAGATAAAGTGCAGGTCTGAGGTTGATGATGAAGCTCTCTCTGCTGGCGGACGCTTTCAGAGTCTGGAATATACTCCTCTTCTGTGTTCACAAACAAGCTGCATCAGAGAGACAACGCATTTACCAGCACATCCACCCGCCCCCCACGCTGCCGAGGAGCTGTTCTGAAGGCACAATCAGCAGCTCTTTCCTGGATTTGTCCCATTACATGTGAGTGAGAGCTGACTGGCAAGAGATCCTGCCAGGGCAACACAACTGAAAACAGGGCTAAACAGCTTCAGTGGGCACCCACTCCAGTTTATCTCAGACAGAAAAAGCTACTCACTGCCCACAAACTTTCTCGTACGAGTATGGTTTGTGGGGGAAGGAGACACATGCGAGATGCCTAATCCATAATGCAAAACCCCAGCTACAGAGAAAAGGAAAAGTCTATCCCTGCAAGCAGGGGCCAGGACATGGGGCGGAGTTTCTCAGGGGTCTCACGTTTGCTGAAGGGTGCACAATTCACACAAGCAAGCCGCAAGCATCACTCTCAACGTGAACACACTTTAAAGCTTTCTACTTCATACTTACTAATCTTTAGTTTCTTTGTCCCATTCTACCACTAATTTCACATGAGCAGTTCCCCCCTGTCCACATGACTTTAATGCCCTAGAGAAAGAAGCAGACAGAATTTAGACCACCTTTCAATCTGAAGCCAACGTTATCTTTTACATGCGTATAACTTCTCTCCAGTAGCCCTCCATCTTTCCTCTACTCCCACACAGCTCAAGTTTGCAAAGGAGTAAAAGGAATTCATACAAAGAACATGGCAAAGCTGGCAAACTGCATTTACCTAAATACATTAATTCTCTAAATAAACGTACACTTGTTTACAGAACAGGCACCTACAAAAATTTCTAAAGAACAACAATTAAAAAAAAAATTTAAAACGGCGGGGAGTAATACTTTCATTCTGTTCTCCATTCCTGAGAAGGACAGACTCCAGATGGCATGACACACAACTGAGCAATCCTCACAGAGCTTCCTGAGGACACGCAGTGGTTTCCCTGCTCTCAGGCCTGTGAAATCCATTCCACGTATCCACACCAAGACTGCCCCTTTCTGCATGGTTACAGACTGAGTTCCCAGCTGACAAACTTCTCTCCACTCCTGGGAATGAGGACCAACTCACTCACCTTTCCACTGTTGGATGGCAGAGGGGTCGCTCCTCCTGAGGTAGCAAGTACGTTATCCCTACAACACTGACCACTCGCAAGCTGAATGGGCAAACCTGCAACAAAGAGAGAAGAAGCCATCTCAATGGCTCAGACCCAACTTACCTATGGGCAAACCTGCTCTCAGCACCAGCTGACACGTACTCTATCCTAGAACATGTGTTTTACATGAGAAAGCAAATGCACAAGGTCTCAAATATGCCTACACCAAGCAGCAAACAGAGGGGTGAGGTACAGCAACTGAGGCTTTGTACCCAACAACTCCTCTACGGTGACAGAAGACACCCCTCTTCACCCCTCTGCTCTCAGAGGGGCTTCTCAGAAACACACAGTCACCAAGCAAATCTTTCAGCTTTTCTTTTAGACAACCACCACCAACTGGTAGATTTCGAGTGCAGACAGCAGCACCAATTTCTCAAGTATTTCTTGGGTGTAAGGAAGGAAGCAAAGCATGCAATTTCTTCACCTGATCAGCCTAATGTTACTCATACCTTTCAGTAAATAGAAAAAAAGCACCAAAGAGGTGGAATACCAGACTTGGACATTATGGCTCAAAGAAATATTGGAAAGCCATCAGTTCAGCGTGTGCAACATGTTTATCACTCCAGATAACTGGCTTCCCCTTTAGTTCATGTCAAACAGAGCTGGAAGGATCAAAACAGACAAACCATTTGCCTCACCTGCATGCAGGCTGCAGGCCGCAGGAAATACTGCATCTTCTCCAGAATTTCCTTCTGCAGAATATCCCAAGCAATTGTTTTTTCCAAATGCAACACAAAGGGCAAGCCAAACCTACAGGAAGGAGTAGCATTTGAGGGAGCAATTAAAAGATTATTCTGTTTAGCAGTCAGATTCCAAAACTCTGATAGTGCCACTCTCCTCTTCAATCAGCACCTATGGAGCTCAGCATGCTTTGGATGAAACTCCCCAGAAACAAGGCATTTAAAAACTTACCTCCAGAGGAAAAGCGCTTAACTTTGAGGAAACACTGTTACGGCTGCCCGTGCAGAGGGCCCTTTTTAACAGGCTGCAGCCCTGCTCTGTGCTCAAGTGTCTTACTTCAGGCTGCAGAGCTTTGCAACCTGGCCGGGATAACTTTTTGTGAAACAAACTTCAGCAGCTGAGATAGTTCTCAGTCTGTTGTTGGTAAAAATGCCTTTTCCATGGTCACTTCTCACTTCCCCCCCCACCCCGTTTGCACTCCAATTAAAAATTTCCACACATCACAGGATCTGGTCAGATGTGCTTGCTGCTCCCTGAAACCAGATAACTCTATAGAGAGGTGGTATGTCCTTCAGACTGGTCTGCATTCACCGCTTTCCAGTAACACTAGACTACTTGAAGTTCACCAAAATCAGGAATATTTTGCTGCATTCATTAAAGTTTTTTGAACAACGTGTTCTTTAGCACCTAATGCAAACTAGGAATGCAAGCTGTTGCTCCTTCACCTTCTGTTTTCACTACATGGTGAGTAAAACCCAGGTCAATTAAGGAAGCAGCCAGAGGAGTAACTCTGTGAAGCTGCCAGTCACCTTTTGCTCTGCTGTCCAGTGCATGCTCTGTTACACACCAGCAAGACAATCTTGTCATTTGCTGCTGGTTTAGTAGAGGACTGTTCCAGTTTTCCAGACTTCACTGTTCCTTGAGAGTAAGATGTTGTTCGGGAGTGCTCAGTGCCACATTTCAAGTTATTCAGGTTATTGTTCACATGTATTCCTGAAAAATTAGGAGAAAGGAAACATTTTGTTATATCATTTGCCTTTAGTGCCCTGATGCCCCCCTCAAGAAACCCTCCTTCGGCTGCAGAGGAGCAGGTCAATATGGAATCAAGACCATTTTTATCACTTGTATGAAGGCTTCAAAGAGCAATTACTTTTCATAGCGACTACTTCTTTAGAGAAAGAAATTATATGCAAGTCCTCACCTAACCGATTTTTCACAGCAATTTGTATAAGGACTCATGGCTTTGTCTGCCTGCAAGAAAAGCTGAAGTGACAGAAACCCTACTTGTTACTTCCAATAATAAAAATTGCCTTTGATTATGCTCTGTCTACCCAGGATGCAATTATTGCCTTTTACTGAGAGGGAGATGCAGAGAAGTTGAGGTTTTTGAGCTTCGAAAGGGAAAGTGTTTGTTCATTCCTGAGACTGTTTATTCATCACTAGCAATCTGATTTTAAATAACACAATTTCAGTGGCTTCATCTGGTCCCTAGCAGGTCTTTAAATTAAGCCTGACAACAGATTTCACATTAAGCCAGCCTGGCCTGCAGAATCAATCCCAGGAAGAGGAAGAAAGGAGTGTACATTGCTTCTTGATAACCTCCTGGATGACAACACCATTAAGTCTGCTGAAATTAGTCTGGACACAGTCAGAGTTGAAATCAATAACACCAGAACATCAACTACTTGTGGGACTTTTATTCTCAAGTATATCCTTTTCCAAAACAAGCCTCTCTCACCTAGTCACCTGAGATGAGCATTAAGCAGAGTTATGGACTTACCTCTCTGACTGAGGATACCCTCGGGCCTAAATATCTCTGGCGTCTCAAAGGCAAAAATGCAGTCGCTTTCATGAATCGTGTCCAGGTCATCAGTGTCGCAGAAGGAACGATGAAACCCATCATAGTACATCTCCGTCAGCACGATCTAGAGTCAGCAGAAGCAAACCAGAATGCATTAAAACACCCATGCCTGGTCCAGCTGAGATGCCCCGTCTCTCAGCTGGGATTTTCGTGCTAAAGGATGGTATTCCTCAAAACACCCTGGCATCGGCCAGGAGGGAGGAACAGGGAAAAGGACTGCCATAAAAGAGAAGCTGGCGTAAAGGCAGCACATGGAGAGGTTTTGGTGGGATCCAACAGCTTTCCTGAAGTTCTTCCTACAGAGGAATTCAAAACAGGTGACCAATGGTTCCCTCACTGCCAGCATGCACGAATCATCGTGTGATCAGGCAGAAGGTCAGCATGCTCCGCTGATGGCTATTCCAAGCCAACACACAGGGAAAAGCATGATCCAGATCACCACTACCCTGCTTCCCCATTCAATCACAGGCAGCAAATTTCAATTCCTATGTATCCAACATGAGATGAGAGCCTCCGCACTCCCTCCCGCTGAAGGGAGGGCACATGGGTGACGAGACCGGCCCATTACCTGCTCCGTAGGTATCTTGGTTTCTGAGGAGACAGCCTCCCGCAGCCTGGCCACCGTTCCAGAGATGGGCACCGCCACCCCAATCCGCATGCAGTGAGAGCACTTCCCCTGATACACCACGGTGACGTAGAGGGGCCTGCGGAGAGCATGGGAGGCACTGCTGGGGCTGGGCTGAGCGCTTCGTGGCAGCACCTTGAACAGAGTCAGCCCAACATGGATGCATCCAGGCTGCCCATAAGCTACAGGGTGCTCCTGGCAGTCCAGATCCACCTCACATGGGAGGTACGCTCAGCTGCAGCCAGGCAAGTATGTTTGATTTCCAGAGATTCCTTTCTTACTACATGGACTGGTGTTACTTGCTCCCACAAGCAGAACGTGTTCTCATAAAACCCCCAAAAAGTTAAAAATAAGACTCTCTATGACAATGCAGTCGTAATTTTCCAGCAAGGATCCTGTAATGCAGCTTAGTCCAAGGGAGCACCTTAAAGCACTCAGAGTGAGCTGCTGCTGGGAACAGCTGCTCCAGGCTGCCTCTCCACACTCAATCCTGCCTCCACCAGCAGCCAGAAGGACTGCCTTGGGAAAGAAGAGAGGGGCAGCTAGCCTGCCAGGGACCCTTTCCAGGGGAAAAGCCCACTCAGCCTCCACTCGGTGGCAGAGCAGGGACTTCTGAACCAAATGTGACAGTCATATTTAATACATCCTTTCATTACTTTGTACGATTGCTTCTTGAACCCATACAAGTTTTCTGCATCCAAAACATCAGGTGAAGGATCTGCTTACTTATACAAGGGGTAGTTTTGCTGTGCATCTCTATCTTTGCTCTGAACTTCTTATCTGGATTTCTTTTCCTCCCTGGAGCTTTTTGCTTTATTGGCAATACCCACCTTTCAAAAAAGCAAAACACTTTGCAGGAAAGCTTTTAACTTTACTTTTTTAAATTGGAGTGATCAGTGAGACTGTTCTAAAGAAAGTAAAAAAGTGTTTCATCCTTTTCACCTTTTTAATTTTAAAATGCTATAAATTAACTCAAAAGCTAAGTATTTTGGTTACCTGAATCAAAGATATTTTTTTCTCCCAAAAATTAATTCTATAGGAAGTTAAGGGTGGGGGCGAAGGGCCATTCTGAAACAAGTAAAAGGCTCAATTTTCCAATTTACCTGCAAAGCAAAAAATTAAAGCCCCATACGGTCCTATCTATCTTTTTTAAAGACTTACTAGAGAGATTTTGCTGACATCTCTCTTCCTTCTGTTGCAAATTAAAGACTATATACATGGGAAACAGTCAGCGTGAAGTTCAAGACAGTTACATACCGTGTATGAGGCAAAGGAATTGGCAGAGAGATGCAGAGAAAAGGGTCAAAGGTATTACTCTGCTTCTGGCAATGAGGGCACGTCAGAGAGGACCTAGTACAAATATCAATGATAGGGCAGAGTTATACCTCATTTCATCAGGAATGGATAAATCATCAAATCACAAACAACAGCCTTTGCATGTCAACCTGGCTGCCCCTTTCTACTCTTCCTTTCTCCATACAGAGTGGCTCTGCACAGAGGCTGTATAGACATAGCTGCTGTAAATGATGGGCTCCTGATTTCTAGATCCTTCTAAAGTAGTCAGTCTCAAAGTTCATTACAGGGCATGCCAGGAAAAGACTTCACTCTAGTCACTGAATTTGGCTTTTAATTAACATCACTGCAAAATTAGTAATTCACCAACAGTAGCTCCAACATGGAAGACATGGAAGGGTTTTGTCTTTGAAGACAGGTGAAGTTACAGGAAAGAGACAGTCAGCACTGCAGGCGTACAGATCTCTTATTCAGAAGGGAAAAACTCCAGACAATACATCTCTCACATTCAGCACTAACCTGCTCCTTACACTCGCTTCATGTTTTATACCAGGCTTAAGATCTCTCTTTTCACAGAAAGCCTTGGTAAATATTGGGGAGAAAGCCCAACAATTAAAATTCTTACAGCAGCACAGATACAAGCCATTGAGGAACACTGGAAATCAGGCTGTTTTCTTGTATTACTTCTGAAATTAGAAAGCCCACTTCCCAGGAAGCACAGGAAACTCATGGGAAAGCCCTGAAGGGACAGTGAAAGATTCAGCTCAGAATTCCCAAGTGCCAGACAACAGGAACTCTGCAAGATGCCTGGGATCCGTAACTCCCCAGCAGCCTCCAGGCACCTCCAGATCTTGCCACAGGCCCTTGCCTCTGAACAGCCAGGGTAAGCCTCACAGCACTGAGATGTCCTGAGTCTTTGCTCCACTGAGCACTGACTTGCTTTCAGGATGCATCAGGGCAGGTGAAGAAGCAGTACATACTGTAGTTTTTCACAGAATATACCGAATTTGAAGTAGTGAAATTCTCTCTCCCCTCTGGAGCAAGATCTTAGTTCAGATGTCATTCAGCAGGAATTCAGAAACAGCTGTTCACAAAATGACACCAGTCTCAACTGTACTGGGAGCTAGCGTCAGGGCAGAATTATACTGGGGTGTCCTGGTTTCAGCTGGGATACAGTTAATCTTCTTTTAAGTAGCTGGTACAGTGTATTTTGCATTTAGTGTGAGAATAATGTTGACAGCAACAACTAAAACACCAGTGTGTTAAGTAGCACTTATCCCAACTTAAGGATTTTTCAGTTTCCCCTGCTCTGCCAACTGAGCAGGTATAAAAGAAGCTAGGAGGGAGCACGGCAAGGACAGCTGACCGGAACTAGCCAAAGGCATATTCCACACCACAGAACATCATGCTTAGTATATAAACTGGGGGGAGCTGGCCAAGAGAGGCAGATTGCTGCTCAGGCATCAGTCAGGTGATGAGCAATTGCATTGTGCATCACTTGTTGGGGGTTTTTTTTATTATATACCTCTTCATTACAATTATTACTGTTGTCATTATTATCATTATATTTTTTATTATTATTGTTAATATTACATTTTACTACTTTAGTTATTAAATCGTTCTTATCTCAACCCACGAGTTTTACTTTTTTTTCCCCGATTCTCCTCCCTGTCCCACTGGGAAAAGGGGGGAGTGAGCAAGCAGCTGCGTGGTGCCTAGTTGCTAGCGGTGCTTAAACCACGACATGGGGTCACCAATACATGCAATAGTGCCTCAAAATCTACAAAATATCATACCTGTACTGGGCTTGAAAGAGTTCCTGCACGAAAGTACTACTGATTGGAAAGGCTGGTCCCTCGAGCAGCACGTCATCCTCCAGTGGTGGCTAAAAGAAGAATAAACCCTAGAAGAACACCCAGGCGAGGAGGTGCATCACACCAGATAGCTCCAGTACTCCTCGTCCAATTTGTGCCCTCCTTGCTCAAAACCACCACAAAAACATCACAAGATTCTTAAGTAACAAGTGCACTCTGCTCACGTGGGTGGTTATGCAGGAATGTGAGGTAGCTAGGGCAGCCCATGGAAAGGCAGGGATCTCACAGCAGATGATGCATCTGGCAGTCCCTCCCCTGTAATGCCTCCCAGCTCTTGCAGAGCAGTATGTGACCACTCACAAATGATTGTATGGGGGAGCACTTGTCAGGGATTAGTGAAATGGCTAGTTATGTTCACTGGGCCAGAAACAAACAGTATTTTAACCCAAGCTTTTGTTCCATCCAAACTATTGGAGTTGAGAAGCCAACAGGGAGGTCTAATATAAAAAGAAAGACTGTATGCAAAAGTTACAGGTATTCTCCCATGCTGGCTGCTAGCAAAATCCCTTACCTTTAGTGGAGGCATGCCACTGTAATTCACTACGTTGTTCAGATCTTCATGGACTCTGTCCAGAAGCCAAAGCAGGAACTCCTGCGCATCGTGCTGGGCATTCCCACGGTACTGCATAGCGTTCTTGGACACAATGTTCTGCAGAGAGACAGAGACAGAGACAGCGTACAGCGAAAGCACAAGAATCGAGCTCTTCCCTTTACCAAGCCCTCACAATCAAGACAGGCAGAGTTGACAGCACACTCACAACCAGGGACTGCCGACAGCTCTGGATGGGGCACTGCCTTCCCACACCACCTGGGGACAGGCCAGGACGTAGCATCGCATGCGGGATCCTACACACAACTTGAGTTAAGAAGGAGCTGATGCCTTGCTGGGCAGAGAAACTGCTACCGGCTCTCAGAACAGAGCAGGGGGTTACAGCAGTGGTTATAGAGGGACTACACCATCATTTGAACAGAAACGTTTATAGCAAACTTGGGGCTCAATTCTGATGAGATGAACACCAAAACGATCAGTCTACAGTACTTTCACATAAGTCAAGAGCAAAGCAAGCTCACTTCAATCCACTGACAATGACAGGCATTATTTCCCACGCTAACACAGAGCCAAGGCCATTTTTAATCATACTTATCCATGTACCACAGGGTCTGAAAGCATTCAACTCAAAATCTTCTATTTGTTTAAGCTGAAGCAAATCAAGTATTTAGCCTCCTAGCGTCCACTCACTCTGTCTAGCTCATTCCTGCTTTGGTGAGGTTAACAGATTTCCCAAACCCTAGATGCAGATGTTCAATGCTAATATAAGTATACAACTCCAGGAATCAGCCAAGATCAGTACATCAAAACTGCAGATGCTACTGATCATGCCAATAATATGCAGGTAGAGCAAACTTACTTTGCATCAGGCACCCTCTTAAGCACATAAGCAGTACAATCACCATCTGATTTTCTCCACTAGGTATCAAGTACCCACTGTGCACAACTTGTTTATCCTAAATACCATCTTCTGTTGCCACTACCCAAACCCAAAAACTTGCTTAGGACAGACAACTGAGCAGGAGGAAAAGTGCAGTTTGCACTGGCATCGCACGTAGTAATGAACGACTGTCCGAGCCGGGTAGCTGCAGCTTTCCTTCTAGCTGGAGCAAGCACAAGGAACCGAAGCATCACAAAGCAACTGATGCCAGAGCAGTGCAGTACGGGACAGGTGCTGCTGGACCGGCAAACTCCAAACAAGTGAGAACTCGGACAGCCACAGGTGCAATACGCACAACTGGCACTACTTTGGATACATGCTAAGAGCCTGAGGAACGCATCTAATTTACTCTTGATTTTCCAGAAAAGCTATCTCAGAAGGACACCAGCACACCCAAGGGATTTGCTCAAACCTGTTTTTCTTCCGGACACAAGCGGGAAGGGCTCGAAGCTCACCAGCAACCAAAATCTGCTCTTCGCAGATTTATCCTTGCCCTGCAGCTCTTTCACCTGTCATAACCTTCAAGTTTGCACTGAGCCCTCCAGCTGGGCCATGTATGCCCTTTCCTCAAGATAATGTCTTCTCCTCCTGCTCAAAAAGCCAACAGGAGCCGACAGCAGGGTTTGGAAGGGCAACTTCCTCACCAAAAACCAACATTAGGCAACGCTTCATCTGCTCCAGCTTTCCGATCCCACTTTTACCTCCACAACAACACCCAAATCACCAGCCAGCACTCGCTGCTGCCTGCTCGGGGACATGGCACAGGCTTTGGAGGATGGGAGCCAGGCACCAGCTTCTGCATTCGGCACCCCCAGCATGAATACTCCCTGGAGTAACATGCCATGGTGGGCTGACCCCAGCAACTGAGCCAGGGTTCATTCCCGAGCAGCGGACACCACCACTGCTACAGAAAAGCCAGCAGGTTCTGCTTCTCCAGGAAGGCACCAGGCTGCAGCTGGGAGAACCAGCCTGCTCCTCCCGCTGCTCGTGAAACAGGCAGGACAGTCACCTAACACATGGTCACGGGTCAGCTACCCCCATGCTCCCGCTCTGCCGATTTTAACCACAAAGTCAATACCAGGCTTTTCTTCGTAAGAAATGGGGTTATAGCAAAGCTCACGTCAGCTATTCCCCAACCTTCCTGAGCTGCATACTAGCGGGAAAAGCAACGCTGTTTGGGACGTGCCATGTTAGCAGTGCTGCACCTACATCCATCGGTGCACCTGTGGAGAGACAAAGTGCTTACATGGGACCTGAATTTGTTTGAGCAGGCTCCCCAAAAAGGGGCAGTGGCACCAGCAGGGACCAGACTGTGCCTGCGGGACAAGTACCCACGCAGGAAGGCTGCAGCAGACCAGCCGCCCCAAGGAGCACCGAGAGGGGCCAGGCAGGGTGCACGTGCGCACGGTACCAGAGCTCCTCCATTTCTCTAATCAGACTTTACAACAGATTTGAGAAATGAGGTTGGGCTGCTCGCTTTATCCCTCTAGAAAATGGGGTCACCAGAAGGGGAGGGTGATGAAAAAGACAGGAAAGGATGATAAACATATACTCTCTATCCTCTCTAATCTGCCCACCTGCCTCAAGGCACAAAAATAAGGGAAAACAGAAATAATCTGCTCTCATTACATATGCGCAAGCCCTTCTGACAACAGATTTACTGCCCTTGCCTGTACAGGGACCAGCATCCTCCCACATAAAATATGTAAACACAGTTTTTAAACAAGTGAGCGGTCCACAGCAAATGCCCACCTCTGCACCACACAGGTACAAGCCCAGCACATCCCTGCTCGGTGCTCAACGTAACGTGAGCTTGGGACACTACTGCAAGACAATTTATTGAGGATAAAAATGTGAAGTAGTCTATAAGGACTCAAAGATTAAAGGGGACCAAACAGCATTCTCCACTCCTAGTTACCATTGAGCAAAACAAGATCCACTGGCAGGAAAAAAGTGACAAAACATGATCCAAAAAAATTATCTTAAGCCTCTTCAGGTATCAGCCTGATACCTCTTGCCCTCCTTCAGCAGAAAGCCTAGTGAATTATTCATGTTGCACCAATTTATGAAATTTAACACTAACTGTGAAAATACAGTCAACACACTTGCAGATCCTGGTCTGATACCTAAACACTCGACATTCACCCAGCAGACATCAGGACAAGATGGCAACAACCTAGAGAAACCTAGTTTAGCTGTGCTAGAAACCCACTGCCCGAGTCACACCTAAAGACACAACCTTCTTGCACGAGCTGACCATGAGTAGCCTAGACCACAGACACCCTCATAACCAGATCTCTCCTTCGTATCACTAAACATCCTTCAGCTGAACACTGCAGCACAGGGTCCCACTCCTACTAACTTTATTACAATTTTCAGTCTTATACTTCTCCTGTCAGATTTACAGAACTCCAAGCTGACCCATCTTAGGGCGCTCACAAGGCAGCTCCTTGCTGTTGGATACCAGCAGGTCTCGAGGAGCACTGCTCCGCATACCTTGGCCCTGCCTCCAGGGGCATTGGAGCTAATCACCCTTCCAGCCCCATGACACCCTGACTTGAGTCCCTGGTCCCAGCTAACAGTCAGCCATTGCTGACAGGATTTAGTGGGTCATCTAGAATTAGGAAAAATTAATATTCAGAAATATCCAAAACGTCCATAGCAAGGAGAGAAGGCTGATATTCACAGCAGCTGTGTTTAGCTGAATGCATCCAAACAAATTTGCAGGGAAGAATTTAAGACACACCTGTAGAGAATTCCTTTGCAAACATTGTCTTTGATCAAAAAAATTTACACACTGAAAATTAAATTTAGCCCTTAAATTACCGTGTCAAGTTCCAAACTGAAAATCAATCACTGAAGTGTGAAGCAGAGATTTTAGTCCAGTCTTAAGCAGTTATCCCACTACATCTTTTCCCTAGAACTGCTATCTATGCCTCCACGCTTGCCTTTTAATGGCCTTATTCATCCTTCCCATCCCCTCCCACACCCAGCTCAGCATGCCAAGGTGACAATGTCCAGTACCACCAGTGAGGGAAGAGGGCTCCAACAGCAGCGCAGGTCCCCAAGCTTCTTCTCAGCAGCAAGTTGACCAAAGAGGGCCAAGAGAGGTGCCGAAACACACACCCCTGCCACAGCAGCATATGGTCTCCTCTGCACTAAGATATAAAAAGGTATGATATCATCAGGCCACCATTAATGCTTTTCAGTTGGCATACTAAGAACCAGCTGCCTTATCTGGTCTAGTTTGTTTTAGTGAAGTTAGCCAACAGGTGCTACCACCCCACTTTAAGTCCTAGTCTAGACGGAGTTGAAGATAAAAGGTCTTTAGTATTGCTAGGAGGAAGTGAATCTGGTATTTCAAGTAAAAAAAAGGGGTGGAAGGGGTTCTGTGTGCAAACAGACGTAAGTAAGGACTTCAGGAATCCAGGCTAGTGTTTCTTACCGCCTCTCTCCCAGTGTCACCAGCACATCACTCCAGTCTAGACCCTCACTTTTACTGACCCTCACTTTTACCCTGGCTTTTACTGACATGCGTTCCTGGTGATGTGTTGTCCTACAGTGAGCGGCACAACCCAGTAACACCCTGCAGCAGAGCAAACCCCACAGCCACGTGCCTTGGGCTGTATCTTTGTCATTCCTCGTCTCCAAAGCATCTCCATGATAACTGCTCTCTTTTCCTCAACACTCTCGCAGGCTGAGTGGACCAAGGATAAAGAGCTGCCTGGGGAGACAGATCACAAGATGTTGGAAGTGATTCAGGAAGCACTACAACATATCAGATGCAATTCCCTCACAAGAGGCTCCGCTACAAAAACACTACAGCAATAGCAGCGTGTTCTGAGCGTTACTCATGCTTCCTGCCATCGCTGCTACAAGTGGGTTTGTTATTACTTAAACCTCTGCATCTGCTGCTCTGTGAAATGTTAGTGCCTTCCTCCAAACACACTCTGAAATGCTAGGGCAGTAAATCAAGAGACAGGCAAGGTGTAAAGGAGGAGCAACAGACACGCAGTGCAGAACAGTCAGTCCTAAGGAACACAATTAAATCCAAGTGAAAGATAAAGGTGCTGACCCAAATAAACAATTTAACAATTTGAGAAAAATACCAGGAACTCCTAAAGCACAGCCGCCACTCAACTAGACGACTCAGCAATCAAATACAGCCCCACGTGCTTCCCTGTCTCCAAAGCCAGCCCTCTTGCTCAGGCCGAGAGCAGCGGGCTGTACGAACAACTGGTGGGGTCCCTACAGCCCTGTGCAATAGGCAGGGGACTGCGTCCTCTTGGCAAGCCAGACTGGCAATTCCTGAACAGCTCCAATAACATTTGATGGGCAAGAAGACAAAGCGAGCAAGTATCTCATCATGAAGTATCATCCACCCAGAACCTTTTTGTATTTATTTTGAGACTCCCCTTCCAGCTCGTCAGCTGCAAAGCTGCCACCCAGGGGCAGCGGGTCTCCTGCCCTTGCTGTGGTGCACGCTCTGGCCTCCTCTCAGTGCAGGGCTAAGGTAGTTCAACTTAGTCTGTAATGGCGCAATCCAGGTGACATCCACGCAGCTCAGGCAGCGACCTCGGTTTAGACGAGGTCCCAACTGCAACACCCCCTCCCCAAGATACCTGCTCAGCCACCAGGCTGCAGAAAGATTACTTTACACAAAGACAGGTGTAAGTCAAAACATAACCTCAAACCTTCTCTCCTCTTTCACTCATCGAGTAAGAGAAGACAACACCTCATTTTGCTGGTCCTGCTTATGCTGAGTGCACTGCAGTAATGCAAAAGCAATTGCAACTGCCAGCAGATACAGAGTTAAGCAGCAATTGGTTTAAAAAACACATGAAAACACATCAAAACCACCACATTTACCACCCTCACTCCCCCCCTAGCCTTTAATCCTCTGCCCCTAATCTGGCTCTGTTGTAAGTATAGGTGGCACATCTGAACAGCCTCCATCCATCATGGGTGGGTATTAAGAACTGGTCAGGAACAATTTTGGTGCAGCTGTTTCAGCTGTGAGATACCAGGAGTGGGTACAGACTCTGAAGCTCCCTCCCAACACATTTCCATGACTGTACAGCCATGTACCTCCAGCCCCTTTCCTCAGCTCAACCCCTAAGAGTTTGGCAGGAGAAGGAATGAATCTTCCCTTCCCCCAGATGTGCGAGCACTGGCATGCAGGCACCCTGAATGGAAGTGGCACCATCAGAGGAGATAAGAGGGGGTAAAANGTATCGATCACATACACTTATCTAACCCCCTAATGCAAGCACCCTATAACCAAACAAGTCCCTGTCCATCTATAAAGCAGATTTACGGCAAAGACACATTATCATTTTTATCAGTCCACTGAAAGTTTAATAATCATTCAGCTATTGCTCTAAATAGATGCAATAAATAAATCCCAACATAGCTGAACTACTGGCCTCTCCTTTGCTGCTGTTATTGTTCCAGATCACAAAGACAACTAAAGGAAAAATGTCAGTCTGCTATTTTCCAGTGTGCCTCTGGTGGGAAGCAGCTGTGGAAAGGTTTTTGTACATGAACGGATGAAGCCAGCTCATTAGAGACCTGACACAATGACACACATGAGCAGGAAAGAAAGGCTATTCTTTATCTTTCACTGAACATCATCAAGTTATGCTCAACCAGATTTTTTTTTTTTTCCCCCCCCCTTTTTTAAACCCACAGACATAGTTCTGTGTTTGGCCAACTTCTACAGCAGACATCTCACGAAGAGTGTTTATCTGAATTACTCCCTCCACTCACACACACAAACAGCAATTTCTGCTCTCTGAAGAGAGATACACTCTTTTCTGGGGAAAGCAATACCAGGGAAACAGTGTGGTTCAGACCTTCTGTTCTTCCCCAGGCCTGGGGACAAAGCCAAAGCCAGCAGTGACCCTTTGCCCAGCTGAAAGGGCCAACAGGGACACTGCCAGCAGGGACCGTTATGCTCTTTCCCGGCCAGGGCTGTGCCGCTGGCTGCTGCCAACAGACCTGCACAGCTTCCAGCACCTGGGACACGGTGGCTCAGCTGCTGTAGGCTGCGCACAAGAGAAAAAAGAAAACCAAGGAGACTCGGTGCAATGAGCCTCCCCGCTTCCAGAGAGACTCACGGAGACGCCGGCTGCCTCCGCGCAGCAGCGCTGGCACAGCAGTGCACCCAGCAACCCACCCTTACCGCCCGGAGCTGGGAATCGTTTGCGGAGAGCCTCTGCAGCATCTCCCTGCACACGTAGGGCCCAGCACCGCTGCAGAGGGCTCACAGGCCCCTGAGCTCAGCACCAGCCCCGGGGTTCACCATCCTGCCTTCCGCAGAGCACCGAGGATGAGGCACTGGTCCAGCCCAGGACAGAAGAGATCTCCACTGCCTGAGCTTTACCACAGCTCTCCCAAAGGCAGAAACAGGGAGTTTTGAAGACAGCAGGTCTGTCGAAGCAGCCAGGGCAGGACAAAATGCTCCTCCTTTGCCCCGTGGGGTATCCCAGAGGTGCTGGGGCTCTGGAGGCAGCATGCCGCGGGAGAGCATGGCAGCTCTGTGGGCAGCCAGCCGCCCCTGGACTGGCACAGGACAGCTCCTTGCACAGCCGGGCCCTTGCCTGCCACAGAGCGGGAAATAAGCACAGCCATTTATTATTCCACTTCAAAAAGTAAAAACAAGAGGAGCACTGCAGAGTGCAGCATGCCACGACCAGGGCGGGTTCTCCACTGCATTTAACAAGCCTGGACAAGAAGCAGCACCCTACCAGCACCCTGCCTGACATCTGTCCTGCACTAGCAGCTACTCTCACCCTTCCAGGCTGAAGCCTTAGTTAATCCTGATTAACCACCTTTCTTTAACACGTAAGGAGAGAGTGAAGTTTGTCAAGACGACACTTTCCAGGGTTGCTGTGCACGCATGCAGCGCTCCCTCCTCCACACAGGCACCAGTGGGCAGAGCTGCTGGTAGCTCCCCAACACCGTGGAGCACAGCAGGAGCGGGCAGAGGGCTCGCAGCTGGGGCCAGCGCTCCTCAGCCACCTCTCCCACATGGAAAAGTGACCCGGACCCGAAGGCGGGTTGTTGGGTGCTGCATTCTCAAACGGGCATGCTCCTTCCCAGGCTCTTTGCAGGAGCACGGTCACACCTGCCAGAGGGCACTGCTGGGAGTCAGTGCTAACTGCCAGGAGAATTCATCCTTACAAACAGCAGAAATCTGATTTTGTTCTACAAAAAGACCTTGTTTTCTTGCTACGCTAGCAGAGCAATCAGTGGGATCCAAAAGAGAGAGGGATTAAAGAGCAGGGGAATACCACAAGCGTGAAGCAGTTCAGTAAAGGAGAGTCAAGAAATGCTGGTGTAGAGGAGAGACCCAAGGGCTGGGCTTGGGAGCCCAAGGAGCTTGTGCCTCTCCTGCTCTCTCCAGGTTTTGCCTGAGGTCCCAAGTTAGAGCATGGGCCTCTGAGACGGGGGGATCTGATCACTACTGCTGAGGCAAGCCTCCCCGTGCACTTCAAGGATGCTGCAAAACAAACAGTAATTTCACTGACACAATCGTATGCAAAAGAGTTCATTAAAGCTGCTTTGCAGCAGTCATGTGTTCAGATGGAAGCACAAAATGGGTTTGCTAGCAATCAAGTGTGGCCATTTATGAATGCCAGCGTGCAAAGCAGGGCACAGAGCAACACACAGATCCAATTAAGCTGCCTAAGAACATGCACTCCCTTACCCCCTCCACAAGTTGCCAGCCATGACATGGTTTTCGTACTTTCACCATTTGTACTTCTGTGGGGGCAGTGTGGAAATAAAGTCCTCAGAGCTCAGAAGACAGGGAACACATTTTGGCAACGATGCGCCATCACCCTTACAGCTCCAGAGAGGGTCCATCCAGCCATCAGCCCCCAGGGCCACCTCACAGCGGGGCCGCAGAGCTGCTCTACGCTGGGGTCTCTTCCGCTGCCTCTCCCTCGCCTTTCCCTCCACTCATCTCCTGGACTTCTGGAGATGAGCAGCTGCACCACTTATGCTTCCCCTTCCAGCAGAATCCTCTCAGCAAACCAGCGCCCAACCTCCGGACCTCCTCCACTTACTCAGATCAAAGTTTGAAGTATAAGCCAGAAATCCCCGAAAAGTCTTTGGCTTTGACAGGTAAATCACTGCTGCTTTAAGGCAACCAGGATGTTGCTGCAGGAAACCCTTCCTAGGGGGTTTATGTGAAAGGGGGGGGAAAAGTAAAGAAACTGTAAGGAAATATACACAAAGAAAAAAGTAAAACAAAAAACAGCCCACCCCACCCCCCGCCCCCCAATAATGGACTTGCATCTTATTGATCATTAACATTAAAAAAAGAAGTCTAATGGGGAAAGACTGACAAAGACCTTTGTAATCCCAGTGAAGAGAGAAACATGTTCCCATGATATCAAGAAGTGTCACAATAATGACGTAGAAAATTTGTAACTTGCTTTTTGTTTCACATGTGTCAACTCCAAATCCCAGAGCAGCTCTAGGACAAGCCTCCCCATTGCAATGCCACCACTGGGAGCACCTGGACTGAACTGGAACAAGCACTTCAAGATCCCACATTACCTAGCCCCCCTCAAAGCCCTTTTAGATGAACAAAGGAACTGAAACACCAAGAACCAAAAGACGAGGGACCAGGAGGGAAGGGTGAAGGGTCTTGCATTTCTTCTTTCATGCCCCATTCTTCCACCTCTTTGTGTAAAGGGAGGACAGTCTGCTCTCCGCAGAAATATTTTAGGAATAAGCAGTTGACACTGTCCAGAAGAAAATAACTGATTGCTAGGCAGACAGCAAGATAATTAAATACGATCCAGGGGATCCTATTTCACATATAACTGGCCCTGTTAGCAAAGCACGTGGGCTCTAGCGAGTGGAAGAGCTCATGACTAAGAGCTCCAGGTGCAGGACTGAAGGCTTCCAAGACCCAAACTGCACCAAGCAGCCCCATGCTGAGAACAGCTGACACTTCACCTACAACAGAAGGTAAAGATACTGAGCATGTCAACACTTTGCAGGAGCTCCTTCGTAATTCAGAGGCATTATTTATCAATTAACAAAGAAGTGACCAACAGAGTTGACAGACTGCGTGTCCCAAGTACAATATTTACACCAAGTGCATTTCCAAAACACTAGCACCTTAAAACTGTAAGTTACACACAGCTACTACGAAATCTTTAAACACAGGTTTAAAAACAAATAAATAAAAATGGAAGCAGCACTATTAACCTGGCACAATAATCCCTACTCTACTAACAGGGGTTCATTCTGTGTTCAGATCTAATTCTGATAATCCAACTAAATCAAGTTATTATGATTTTGCTGTATTTCCTGTACACAGTGCAGGTCAAAAATAAGGCTGTCTTCATCTTGTGGGACAAAAAAAATGCAATCAACACAGTTCTAGCATACAAAGGGTCTTGTTAAACATTGACATGCTTCAGCATGCTTTCAGCTACAAAGAAAGCCTCAAAACAGAAAACAGCCTCATCATCCACAGGAGGCCAGAACTCCAAGGAAGGCGAAGGTAGAGGATTTAGATAAAGTACATACAATTTTTCAAGCCCAAATAGTTTAAATGAAAATCCTTTTTGCTTAAAACCCCCATCAACACCTCCGAGTGTCACAGGCCGATTCCCCATTACAAAGGGCGCTCTGTCCTCACTATCTGACGCTCGCAGGAACTTTTCAGGCAGCTCCCGGGAAAAAACACAAGCCCAAAGCACAGCTACTGCTTATACAATAGATGTTTGTCACCATTGTCACACCATCACAAAGGGGAAAGAGGAAGCACAAGCTGCAATATTGGCCCTTGTTATGAAAGCAGCAGCTCTGTTTAGGCAGGAAAATAAAAACCACTGAGCAATCGGAAGAAAAGGATTGTTAAAACAAACTGCAAATGAGCACAGGACCAACAAAAAAGTCATCCAAAGCAAAGATAAAAAAAAAAAAAAACCAACATCCATCACCAGGGCACAGTACTCCCGTATCATCTCCCTGGAAAGGGCTGCCCGAGCTCCCTTCTGCGCCCAGCCCCAGGGCTGCTACCCGAGGAACCAAAGCCCTCTGCTTCCACATCCCAGGCCATTCCTTCCCTGACCTCTTCTTACTGCTACAGCCTTCTAGACCTCCTGCTCTCCAGCCACTTCCCAGTGCTCCTCCAGTTCTCACGAAGACGTGCTCCCCCGCATCCTTTGCGTCCTGCTAGCTCAGCCTCTCGCACCCGCAGGAAGCAAAGCACGTACCCCTGGGTGGTGAACACGGCTGTAGCAGGAATAGCAGAGGATACACACAACTTCCATGGCACCTCCACTTCCATCACGGAGACCAAGTGTTCCCAAGTCTTCCTTGGTGTCCTTTCCGCAGCAGATCCTTGCACCAAAGATAAGCCATTGTGAACACTTTAGAGAGTGCTCCGCACAGATCCATGCTGCGGACCAGGAAGAAAAAATCATTTTAAAAAAATTTCTCATGGCAGAGAGAAACGTTGGGTTTAAAATGCAGAAACCAGCAGAGATGCTTGCGCTTCAAGTAGATCTGACCAGAGATAACGTGCTAGCTGCTGGCCAGGTGAACACTTCACCTCCCCTCACCGTGCATTAGCTCTCTTGCAAGGCTCTCTCTCGGCCCGGCAATTACAAGACAAGCCATTTTATACAAACCACTTGTTTTAATTGCCTTCTCCTTGTTTTCAGCAGCAGGACTACATGATTCATGAACCCGTGGGATGTGGGATTTCTTGAAGACCAACATAAAATGGGAGAAAATACTACCAAGAAAAAAGAGCTAAGGGCAGAGAGCATCTCAAAACTTGCCCCCTCAAACGTCTCTGTCCACGAGGACTCAAGAGAGACACTCTCTTAGAAAAGTTTCCTCTGCCCCAAGAAAAAAGCCTACAGATATAAGAACGAGCAAGAGGATAAGTATTATCCTTTACCCTAAAATACACTTAGCGCCTGCAGGTAAGTATTTAAGAATCAGGAAGTGCCTTTGCCCAATTATATTCAGTGTCAAAAGAGGAAAAAAAAAAAAAGCAAAAAACCCAACACACGTGGATTTCTAAGCACATTGGCTAAAGAGCTTTTTGACTACCAAATAAATGTTACTGTCAATGGCTATTACTGTTAGAGTGAAATCACCAAACGATTCCCCTGAAAACACTATCACTCTTAAGGAAAAAAAAAAAAAAACTAAAGCAATGAAGATAGGGAATGTTCCACCCTCTATCCAAAACAAGCTTGGGGAGATATTTTTCTTGTTTTGGGGAAAAGCAGCAGTTTCCAGAGTGAAAACACCAATCTTCACCTTTCTCAAACCCAAGCCCGTTGTTTATGTCTTTGAATTAACTGTGCAAATCTGCTGCTGAAAAAAATTTTAATTAAGAACACTGAATTTAATAGCAGGTTCAGGCTACTTAACTGTCTTTAGAGGCGTTAATTTACTATTAAAAGTAATTGACCCCTGTAAGGAAACAGCCAAGTACTTGACATAATGACAAAGTCCTTCCGAGTAAGAGAGGGGCAGTTGACATTGTGCAGCACTGAACAGGACCTACTGGGACAAGATCCCCCACAGCAAGATGCATTTTAAAAACCCCCAGGGGACCTGGCAGGTAGAAGACTGATGGGCTCCAGCTACATCAACCAGTAGAAAAGTATTCGCTTACCGTTAATGATGCCTGCAAATAAGTAAAGAAAGTTCCACTATAAAACACACACTTGCTTGGAACACAGCCTTAATTTAATCTACAGACCTGTTTCTCTTCCTCCTTCTGTCACTCTTATCCGAACACCCCTACTGCAGGCCTGCATAAACAGCATATCTTGGCCTAGAAAGTGGTCTGCGTTCCCCTTTGATTTTATCAACTACACTGGCAAAAGATAATTCTGCTTTAGGAACGTTTTATTCCTGTTATTGCTCAGGAGAAATCCACGTTTTCTTCACCTGCCAGAATGCCTCTAGAGCAGTGAAGGATTAGGATAAAGGTGAGTGCCCCGCGGTGCTGCCAGGACTGGATGCACCGAAACCACAGCCGTGCGGATCGGCTTCCCAAGCGCTCCTCCATCTACAAACACTTCCAAAAACACCGGAGTGGCACACGGTCCCTACCCAGAGCCCGTGCAGCCACCTGCGCCCGGCATCCTCGAGAGAGGACAGGCACCTTCGCTCCAAAGGCAAACAGCCGGGCCCCCCAGGGAATACCCCCCACGGCTGCCGGTGAGGGTGGATGCAACCACCTGGAAACACACAGGAGAAGTGAAGGGAGGAGGTGCCGGCACACGTCAGTCCGAACGACTGAGGGTGCCAAACACCACTGACACCTCAGGAGCCTCTCGGCCAGCCCACCAGCACAACAGACACCGAGGCAGAGCAGACGCTGGTACCTGCGGTCTCTACCTGCTGCTGCACCCCATCTGAAGTGAAGGCAGAGAGCCCGAGGACGCGCGAACTACGTTCTTGCCGTATTTCCGTGCATCTGTGCATCCCCCCTCCAACTCACTCTGCAAGAAAAACTCTCCTAAAGCAAAGGTCTTTAAGTTAATGGTGTGGAAGCTACCACCTACCCTCTCATTCTTTCACGCGGCCAAACAGTTTTATACGCCAGGGCACCACTGTTATGATAAAACTTCACAATATTCTTACTGTTTGGAGAAGCAAGGTAGGCCTGGAGCGCTTTTAAAACAGTCGTGTCTTATTTAATCCAAAAGCATTGCAGGGCATTTTTAAACTGCAGGTGCAACGACCGCGTCCTCTGCCACAATTCCTGGGGCGAGTGCGACGCCCGCGGCGGGGCACGGTGGGAGACCGTGCTGTGGCATCAAACCGCGGCGCGAGGGCTCCAGCAGGGAGACCGCCGCAGTACTGCACACCGGTTAGTCCGAGCAGCAGGTTACGATCTTGTATTCCTGCAATGCATTCCCCACAGCAGCCCAAACTCCCAAGCGCTCGGGGAGACCGCGAGGCACACCTCTCAACAGCCGCCTCCTCGCACGCACGCTCACAGCTCCGCGCTCCGGCCCGAAACCGCAATTAGTCACAACTTTTCTAACGGCAGCACGACAGAGGTATGAAACAGCAAAATGGGCACTTTCACCAGTAAAAAGCAGCAGGGCCGCCAGCCGGCTTTCAACACCGTCAGCAACGAATGCAGCGGCAGTGCCTCGACTGCAGGCGCTCGGCCGGGGACGACGAGGGGCGGCCGCCTGGCCGATGGCGCGGGCACACGACGCCGTCACTTGGCCAGACTGCGGGCGGCCGGGGGTCCGCTCCTCCGGGAGGCCGCCGGGAAGCC